>JAWPHD010008711.1:0-111992 GCA_037043455.1 Cyrtodaria siliqua | reverse complement strand
GTTTTATATACATCTTAAAACATATTTGTAGATGTACGTACCCTCACTATACAGTTTGAATTACATGTATATGAAAATATAAACTATTTTTAATAATATTCTGCCGGATGATTTATGAAATAGGTATTTATAACATTTATATACAACATTTCCATTTATCTATCAATCAGTTATATACTAAATAAATGTATGTTTAAATACCTACATTGATATTACAATTCCAATTCACTGATCATTCCATTGTTTCAGTTTTATAGTTTAAATTATGTTTGATATGAATGCCATTTGTCATTATTTTGAAAGAGTTTTACATATGCATGTGTGTTTGTGTGTGTATCTGGGGAATCGCGCTAACATATACGCAAAACTAGGCACACTTACCAATATACATATATAAATATATTTTATTTTGCCCCAAGCTTTCGATTGTTTTATACGAGTATTAATTAAAATAAATTACGTTACGCGCCTGTGGCATTGGTAGGGTTATTTACATTCGTAATAATTTACCTATGCACCGGTGGTGACGTCATTGCATCCACGTTTGATTCAAGATGGCGACGATGGTAATGTAAACTTTCTTGAACGATTTTTTATTTGATTTTTAATTGTTAATTTAATGTTATAACCCCGTAAATCTTGCTTAACATACGTTGGATAACTGTAGTGTTCAACGATGACCCAACTTCAGATATCATTTCATGGAAAATCGAATCCATTTCCTCAAAGAATGTGTCTCTATTTGCCCGGTGTGCGGTAACCTGTCAAAACAGAAAATATCACTGACATTTTTTCATCTTGTTAACTGATTCATTTTGAAATCTGCTTTAATGAGTCCTTGGGATTCACATAATTTGGAACAATGGGCCCATAACTAAAAGCAATGGATCCCAGGATTTTTTCTGTGCAAAATTCGTTAAAAATAATCTATTGAAGTCCTGTTTCGGTGCCCTTAAATATAACGAGCGGCCTCCGCATTAAATAAATCAAGTAATTCATTAGCGGATCCAGGTGGGGTTGTGCACTTGGCGCGCGAATCCCCCCCCCCCCCCACCCCAAAATTTCCGGATCATACACGTATGTCCATGTTACTGTAGATAAAATAAGTTTTCTCTCTCGCTCGGCGCATAATGTCTAATGAGTGGTTTAATTAACACATTGTTAAATCCTTTTATTTGAAAACGGACTTTGTTACCCTATCAGTGCATTACAGCAACCGTTTTATGAGGCTAGAAACAGACCCGAAAATTGACCAAAATTTTACGCCCCACTAAGCTGAAATCCTGGATCCGCCCCTGTAATTAATTTATTCGAAATTTTTTACAGTATACGCTGCGGATAAAATGATTTTTAGAGTAGTTTACTCATCCCTTTTTCACAAAACTCCTCAGTTTTTTAAAATGTGAGTACCTATCATTATTCATCAACTAACTACAAAAACTCACGACTTTTAAAAATCAGCAATATTATATTTGCATGTACTGTGTCCTATGGAACAGTTTATTCCCAGGCTCTCCTCTGGGCATCGCCAATGGCGAAAGAAAAAAGAAAATGGCTCTAAATTTCAAAGTTTGGCGAAACTTTACAGTGTTTGGCGACATCGACATTGCCAAAAAGCCAAACTTGTTTAATTTCTCTGCTGTAATCGGCCTGTTACAAATAGACCTCAACACTAATTACCATGACGAGTGTACATTGAATGTAGTCCAAAACCACATAACTAACCAATTGATACATACCACGCGCGAACACTTAACATTAAATAAGAAAACAAAGCTGATAACCTTTAGTGTTCCGGTAATTAACTTAATCCCTAAATAACAATTGATGACTGTCATTTTCACCTCGGGGGAGTGGGGGTGGTAATCAAGTCTCTCATGCAACACCTTGCAACCATAAAGTATTACACCACTGAATAATATCTAACCAATCAATCACAAATCAACACCTCATTAATTTACATATTTTGCATGATTGAACAGATCCACGTGACATTTGTTTTGTTTTTGTGCATTCATAATATCGACGTGTCTGAATCTGGATTTCACAAAAAAAATGCAAACATTTTACACAAAACACTGGGTTATTAATCCGTTTCCAGGAGGTTTTATGTGTATTTCATTGCCAAAATATGTTTTTAATGTATATGGCAGTTCATCTTTTCAAAATAAATTAAAAAAGACTTGAAGATAAGCGAATGTCATTGGTTTTCGCGGTTCCGAAAATACGAAAAAAAACGGCTGGTTCTGAACTTGTTACTGATATAAAGGCCTACCTATACATCTTAAACAATCAAATGAAAGCCTCTATGTATGATTCCTGCTGTCATTAGGTTCAGCTTTCCAGAAATTGGGGGTTCGAAAACATATATATATATATATTTTTTATTAATATTGTTTGGTTTTATTAATTTCATTCCTTAGTGTACCAGATATAAAACAAATCTCTTATTTTCACATTTAAAATACATTTATACATAAAACTCTAGAAGAAATATGGCTTGGGCCATTAGAGCCAGATGGCTTCAACATGTCCAATTTCTCCAATTTGGCTCCAACTTTTTTCATTTGGCGCAAGTGGTGGCGCAAGAAAAAAATTGGCCAGATTCCATATTTACATGATGCAAATTGTTCCAAGGCTGAAGCATGTGACTAATATTAAGGTCATACAGTGTTTCTTCTGTTTTTACTGAACTTCAGTTTAATCAGAATACATGTAGTTGTTTCTTTTAAAATGTATTAATTCACATCCGTTTTGAAAGCATGAACTATTTAAAGCAATTGTTTACCGGTACTCTGAACTTTTTCCTTAACTCGTTCATTTTGAACCTGATGAGTAAATAAATGCAGTCAAAAATTATTTACAGTTCTGCACACATTAAGATAAATGCAGACTGCCCGTCAAAAATTATTTACAGTTCTGCCCACATTAAGGCACATTATTGTTTTTTGTGACGAGGACAAATTAATTCCCAGCCTCCTTATCATCCTTTATTGATACTGTTAATTAAATGCTTCCATATTACGTTGTGCCCATTTAGTGAAAACCAGAGATAGGCAGTTTTTCAACTATTCTGGTGGAAACGTTTTTCATCATCAGATGTGTCCTTTTCAATGTCATTGTCTGTCAGATACAGCTACATGTAACAGTTGGGACCCAGATTGTCCTGGTCTGTTATTGCTACAATTTGCTGTAAACATATAAGCGGGTGCATACTTTTGAGCACACCCTGTAGTAAAACATTTGACCATGACCCTGTCTATATCACGTGACATGTTTGAGCAGAAGAGGAAATGCGTTTTTTGATGTAAAATTATCAAAAATGAATATATATATGTTTTATAGACTACGTTAAATTAATGAAAGATATGAAAAAGTAATAAGAAATAATGGCCATATTTCATACCAATTCATAAAATAAGTATTTAATAACCCATTTGAAGCACATTTTTGGGTTCACATAACAGATGTGATGTTTCAATGTTTACACAATATACCGCAAAATTGATGACGTCATTCGACTTCCGATAAAAAAAATTGGAACACGATAAACATAAGACACCGAAACAGGGACCTTGACAATATATAACACAATATTTAAAGATCGGAAATAGCATTGCATAAAGTTAAAGCTTTATTTTGCTTTTAACAACAAATGTTTAGCATCTTAACATTCTGAATTAATTACCCTCTGATTTCCTCTCATCGGGGTTCTCCCCAGAAATTTCTGAATTCATGTTGTTTTTGTCTCGCCTTTTCCAAGAGGTGTTGCTTTTCCACACTCAAGCAAATTTTTGAGTGGTCATCACATATCATGATAATGGGTTGGTGTCTGTGTGAGTGGTGACGGGTGGGGGGAATAAACTGAGCTTGTATACTGTCACCTTCATCATATTAAACTAATACAATAAAATGCATTCTCCCTTTCTTTTCCAACTAACGGCAGTCTGTCTCGTTTAACACATATCTCACAAATAATGGTACAATACCAACCTTTAGGGCAAGTGTTCTTAATTGTTCGGCAAGTGACATTATGGGCATTGCAAGAGACTTTTGTTGGATTTTCAAATATTTCCAGAACCCTGTTAGGGTTACACTTAAAAACAACTTTCATTCATGATTGTATGCCCCAAACTGAACCTCAAAGTCAAATGTTGCAATTTTCAGATACTTTTGAGCTTATCAACACTTTCTGTGAAAAGTGCAGATTTTTAATATCTTCAACTTGAACTTTCTAGGATGAGTTCCGTCCATAAGGGCTTGACAAATGGATAATGATGGATGGAGCGCTACAAGATCAATATACATTTCATTTTTTTGTCAAAATAGCGAAAAAAATGACATCGAGAAAAATATGTTTTTATGAATCAAACTTTACTGTCTGTCATGACTTTATTAGGTCTGTTCGCTTATTGAAAAACATGGTGAAAACTGGGCACGTCGATACTTTGTATGAAAAATGTTCATTTGTGTCCAATTTCCAGAAAGAGGTATGCTAATAGAAAGTCGAGTAAAAATTGTTAGGATACATATTATTGAAAAACATGGCGAAAACTGGGCTTGGAAACTAAACGATTTCTTAGTTTTGGTCTTTTTATAAAAACATAATGTGACACGTCGATACTTAGTGTGAAAATTGTTCATTGGTTTCCAATTTCCAGAAAGAGGTATGCTAATAGAAAGTTGAGTAAAAATTGTTAGGATACATAGATTTGTCTGAAAAAATAGTTTGTGTTTACAGAAATGAAAGAAAGTGGCCCCTCGACCACTATAACCAAACAATCATTATTATTGAGAGCTCAGAAAATTGTTGGAGAAGGGTGAAGGAATTATCAAAATCAGGTAAAAGAAGATATGACCATTTGTGATTGTTCTAAAATGGATTTGGGAAATGCATTCTCCCCCATCCAAATCCATTCACCCCCTCCCCCAAGTCATTTTGGTGACATGAGTGTTGCAACTTGTCAACATGCATTAATAACAGTGGATGCGTTTGCTTTTTCAGAAGGCCTCGTGGCTGATAGTACTGTGTATGGCATGCATCTGTGAGAGCTTCTACATACCTGGTGTGGCACCGGTCGAGTTTGCTAAGGGAGATGATGTTGATGTCAAGGTATCTAGTAGACTACATTTGGGTTTTCTTTTAATAGTGACAAAACACAAAAGCAAGATTAAGTTGAATTTTTTGGATTAATTATGTTCATGGATACTGCACCGCTACTTGCATACCCTAGCACTGACTTTCGTGGCATTCACAACCATTTGAATTTTCTAAATAGTTGTAAGCAACTGCGTAGAGCCATTTCTAAATGGTTGTAAGCAACTGTGTAGACCCAATAATATGCAATTAAATGCATATCTACAGTTACATAAAACATTAAGACCAAGCGTCAATGATCAGTAGGGCTGTCATGGATATTGATTATACGTGTAGATACACATCTTCACTGCTTCAGGCTTCAATCAATTGTCCATAAAGGTTTGTAAGAGATTAATGTTTCTGTTTTATTTAATGTAGAAGTCAATCTGTGTACTTCAAGTTCATGTGTAGGTAGTGTGTTAGGCAGAAATCCTAATCTTGAGTATGCAATTATGCAAACCGTGTGCTAAATAATTTGCCTGCATGGCTAAGAGCCAGTCCGCGCCAATGGGTTGTGCCACTGGGGCAATTTTTTGTTTTGGCAGATATAATGGTTGAAAAGTTGCATTTTAGATATTTCTTCTATAACTGTATCTGAAACATAACAATATAATTATTGAGGAAGTAAGAGGGGTATGTGTTATTTACATTACTCCCACCTTATTTTGGCTGTACAACACACATGGAATCCAGAGCGCTTGATCAAAAAAAAAAAATCCTTTATATAATATATTGAATAGGATTGAATCGAGCTGTATAGGCCTATGGGAAGAGTTTACCACATCTGTGGACTACAGCCAACGTTTACTATTTTACCCGTTTTTCACTCCGTGTCGATAGTACACGCACTTAAAACTATTTATCCGTGTAGCGGAAATACTAATGATGCTATCTGACTATATGTCTCCTCGTGAATCGCGTACACAAACCACAAACCGAACAAAAAATGAAGCACAAGAATAACCAATGTTGACAGTGTTGAAAATGCCGGAAGAGGAATTTCAAAAGGCAAAATAATACACACTTTCTGATTGGCTGAACAATGATTGTCGTTTAATATGAGCCAAACAGAAAGCGTGTATTATTTTGCCTTTTGAAATTCCTCTTGCGGCATTGAAACACGGAGTGAAAAACGGGTAAAATAGTAAACGTTGGCTGTAGTCCACAGCTGTGGTAAACTCTTCCCATAGGCCTATACAGCTCGATTCAACCCTATTCAATATATTATATAAAGGATTTTTTTTTTTGGATCAAGCGCTCTGGATTCCCTGTGGTACAACAGACGACTTCGCGGTTGACTGGCTGATACACTGTGTAGTGATCAATCTGTGGTTACACAGTACACTATAAGGCCATCAATAAAAAATTGTTTGTTTGCTGTGCTCCTACCCAGAATTTTGAGGGTGGGTAGGTAGGTAGGTATTTTTAAAAAAAAAATCATCAAAAGCTTATCCAATCTACAACACTATAAAGGCCCTAGTACGATGTTAGGGCATAGGTTATTAAAACTAAACACAAGGACTTGCACATAATTTATATATATTGTTCGCATATATTATGCCATTTTTGTACTAAGGCAACTTTTTGATAACCTTTGCAATCCAGATTAGATGCTAACAACTCTGGCTAATAAAATTATCATTTGAATAAAAAAAAAAAATTCGGCCCGAGGTCATTAAAAAAATTTGAGTCGCGGCCGAATCGGGTGAGTCGGTCGGAGCACGGCAAACAAACATATTTTTATTGATGGGCCTAAGTTGTGACAACTGTGGACATATCATGGTGGAGCACCATGTATGACTTAAAACTCTTGTCGCTTGAATAAGTATGATGTACACTAGAATATCACACCGGTTAAACGTGATGCAGCTTCATAGCAAAGTAAATGTCATAATCACCGTTTAAAAGTGTTATTCTCTAGTAGTTTAGTAATGCCTAAGTCACAAATACATTGTAAGCGGATAAGGCGTCCGTACGATGTGTGTTTTTGAAGATGTTCTACGGTAATCGGCGACATCCTATGGACATCGGTGACTTTTTCCCTGATTTTTGGGCATCGTAGAGGTCATCGGCAACTTTTAACGCGGAGTTATAATTTTTTGAAGACCTTACGATTTTGAAAATTGGGAACTCACCGCAGGCATATCGTAGAGGTACCTTGCGGCGGCCTTGAGATGACCTTGCGGCATCGTGAGACACCGTACGGACATCGTGAGATTTTTGGAATTTCCTTTTTTACTACGGCGCTCGCACGGCTTAATAGGACGCCGTACGGGAATCGGAGGGTAAACTTGCGATAACCGTACGGTTGTACGATGTCAAAAATCTTGTGGGTCCCGTGCGGCAATCGCACGGCGCTCATACGGGCGCCGCACGACATTGTGCGATGTCTTGCCGCGCCCGTCCGGTATAAAAGCAGCCGCTTCGAGTGAAAGTCGCTCAGAACAGTCTCGGTTGTACAGAGGAGAAGTTGTATGAAAAATAAAAAATAAAATTTCACAAGAATAAGATGTCACCCCAGGGAGCTGGAGGAGGAAATAGGAGAGGGGAGAAGGGCCCAGGGAAGGGCAAGGCTACCAAGGCGACAGAATACCCCAGTGATGACGACGACGTGAGAGATCGTAGGAAGCCCGTAGGACATCCGCACGGCATCCTTATGATGTCCGTACGATGTCAGGACATCGTGCGGACATCGTAAGGTGACCTTACGTTAATCGTAGGGGCACCGTACGCACCCCGTCTAATGTGACCGTGGCACAGATTTTTGCCAGAACCCTACGATTCTTCCCAGATGTCAGGGACGCCGTATGATTACCCCCCACCGCACGGCGACCGCAGTATTTGTGACTCAGCCATAAGTTGCGATGTATTGTACATTACAGAGCTAGAGTTGAGTTTGTTTTCAGTGGCATTTGCAAGTTTATTTCTCAAAATGCCAGTTTAGTTCTTTAAGCACAGTTTTTTTCACAGTTATCCTTTTGAAATATTTCGAACAGATATATGGTACTAAACTATAAATAGTCTATTATCTACTAAATTAATTGACTAGCAGTCTTTATTTAAATATGGACAAAATTGATAAAAGTACGAAATTGGAGCCCTGCATAACACTTCCAAACTCTTACTTTCTCAATATTGTTATGTTTTGTATACATTTATAGAAGAATGATGATCTAAAATGTAACCTTTTCACCTTTATCTGTAAAAATAAATTAACCCAGAGACTTCCACTTGTTGATAATTGGCGCGTAATGCATGATAGCAAATTATTTTGCACACCATTTTTGCATATTTGCACACCCAGTTCTTGAATTTCTGCCTAATACACTGATATGCAGTACTCAGATTGATGCAGTGTAGCCGTAGAAATGCCATTATGACAAGCTGTTACTCATTTGCATGATGAAGCTGATTAAAGATAAATGTAGCATGTTGGCATGTACGTATGGGATCAATGTCAATTATTAATTGTGTTTATTGTAGCTATATTATGGGTTTTTCAGGGCTTGCACTGGCTATTTTTTTCTTTGCGCAACTAATTTCGCCAAATGAAAAAAATTAGATCCAAATTGAAACCATTGGAGCCAACTATTTTCTTTATGGCACAAACACATTACGTGAAATTTCAAGTTAGCGTTGTCCTGAAATCAAATCATTCGGAGATACTTAACTGTAACCGTGTTTACTACCTAAAACAAACTGAGGTTACAGATAGAACTGTTTAATAGTCACGATGTATTGTTCTGTAGTAAAAATCATGTTAGAAAATGTCGAAACATTTAGGAACTGGAAGCTCAGGTAACTAACAGAACTTTTCCCCAGGATTTGTTTTTAAGGAGTTCTGGCATTTTTGCAGTGGAAGTGGGGTGGGCGCGGGAAATGAGGGTGGTCAAACCTTCCCGAATCTTTTTTTTTTTAATTGTCAGTTGGAAATTAAGAAGATATTTGGTGTCTATATATTCTTTGCGCAAATCACTTTCGCAAATTTGTTTTTTCTTGCGCCATATTTCATTCTTATGCGCATTTGGCGCCATTGGCGCATCCCAGTGCGAGCCCTGGTTTTTAGCTCTACCGGCCGAAGGCCAGCAGAGCTTATGGGATGCCGAGTTGTCCGTCGTCCGTCCGTCGTCCGTCCGTCCGTTGTTAACTTTTGTCTCGTTAAGACGATAGGGCCTTCATTTTTCATCCGATCTTTACCAAACTTTAACAGGTTGTTAATATCAATGAAAGCTCGGATGAGTTCGAAAACCAGCCAGATCGGACTAGTAACAGCGGAGTTATGGCCCTTGATTTAGTTAAATATGCTATATTGCTAAATTGTGCCTCGTTAAGACGATAGGGCATTCATTTTTCATCCTATCTTTACCAAACTCTACCAGATTGTTAATATCAATGAAAGCTCGGACAAGTTCGAAAACCAGCCAGATTGGACCAGTAACAGTGGAGTTATGGTCCTTGATTTAGATAAAAAATGCTATATTGCTATATTTTGCCTCGTTAAGACGATATGGCCTTCGTTTTTCATCCTATCTTTACCAAACTTTACCACATTGTTAATATCAATGAAAGGTCGGATAAGTTCGAAAACCAGCCATATCGGACTAGTAACAGCGGAATTGTGTCCCTTGATTTAGTTAAAAATGCTATATTTTGCATCATTAAGACGATAGGGGCTTCATTGTTCATCCGATCTTAACCAATCTTTATCAGATTGTTAATGTCGTTGAAAGCTCGAACAAATTTGAAAAACAGCCATATCGGACCAATAACAGCGGAGTTATGGCCCATGATTTAGTTAAAAATGCTATATTTTGCCTCGTTAAGACTATAGAGGCTTCATTGTTCATCCGATCTTCACCAAACTTTATCAGATTGTTAATATCAATGAAAGCTTGGACAAGTTCGAAAACCAGCTATATCGGACTAGTAACAGCGGAGTTATGGCCCTTGATTTAGTTAAAAATGCTATATTTTGCCTCGTTAAGACTATAGAGGCTTCATTGTTCATCCGATCTTTACCAAACTTTATCAGATTGTTAATATCAATGAGAGCTTGGACAAGTACAAAAACCAGAAACATCGGAGTTGTAGCCCTTGATTTACTTCATAATGATATATTTTGCCTCGTTAAGACGATAGGGCCTTCATTTTTCATCCGATCTTTACCAAACTTTATCAGATTGTTAATGTCTATGAAAGCTTGGTCAAGTTCGAAAACCAACCAGATCGGACCAGTAATAGCGGAGTTATAGCCCTTGATTTTCTTAAAAATGCTATAATTTGCCTCGTCATCTGATCTTTGGCAATCTTTACCAGTTTTTATGACAGTATTTTTTTTATATTATTATTAATTTTATTTTATTTCAATTTTTTTTTAATTTTATATTTTTTGTTTTAATTTTTTTTTTTTAAATTTTTAATTTTTTTTTTTAATTATTATTATTATATTTTTTTCCCCTAGTTTTGAAATTATTACTTATTATTCATTTTTTTTTTTTTTTTTTTTTTTTTTAGCTCTATGTTGGACCAGTCGGACCAGTAACAGAGGAGTTATGGCTCTTGATTTAGTTAAAAATGCTATATTTTGCCTCGTTAATATGGTATGGCCTTCATTTTGATCTTTATCAAACTTTACCAGATTCTTTAGTTATGGCCCTTGATTTAGTTAAAAAGCTGTTTTTTGCCCGAAACTTTCAAAAAAATGTAAATGGCAGTCACTCGCTACATTGATGTTATAAGAGCCATGTAAGCCAGTAGAGCGTCCACAGGCCCTCTTGGGCCTCTTGTTTGTTAATGTGACACTGTACTTGAACAATTCTCACAAAATGGGGCAGAAAAAAAATTGTCGATATATACTGAAAGAAATAGGTTTAGCAAATAAATATGGATATCTAGCTTAAATAAATCTATTGTAATTTTATAATGTGAAGTATTTGAAACATTGGAATGACATAGGGTGATATTCTTTTTCATCTGTTATTTGTGTTCCAATGTATCAAGAGTTATCTCCCAGTTAGTTAAATCAGCATATTTCACATTTAAAAAATACAAATATGTTGAAGAGCTTAATTAAACTTTATTAAATAATGTTCTGGGTCTCAAGTTATAAAAAACGCAAAACCAATTGACAATAACCTTGCCATTATAAAGATATAGGGAACCAAAGTTTTACTACTTGTGAAATTTAATCCCTTTACATTTCAATAAGAATGAAATTATTATTTCTGCATAGCTGGTAAATTTAAACATTTTGATTTCTTTTCCGCAGAATTATATAGTATGTACAATTACACTGTACTCGTATTTAAAATAAATGTCAGGGCTTTTTTTCATAATTTTGGGAACATGACCCGTACCCCTGGAATTTTAGCGTGATTTTTCATAAAATTGGGAATTTTATCGCGATTTTTAATAAAATTCGGAAAAATATAAAGTAAAGCATTCCTTTCATAATTATATCTTTTAATACTGTTTTTGTACACCAAGATAAACAGAAGCATTTATTTAAGCTTTTGAACCCCAATCATTGGATTGACACATTTTTTTTTTTTATATAAATTGGGATTTTTTTTATATAAATTGGGAAAAAAAATTATGTTTTGCCATTGGGAATATGACCGAATAACGGCTATAAAAACGGCCAAAAAAAAGCCCTGAATGATTTTACATGAGTAATTTAATTGTAAGCTATGGTAGGTTATATTATTCCATGTTTTGGGGACATGCCCCATTGTTTCTTTAGATTGAATAGATCTTCATATAACTCAGGCCTAAGAACTACTTTTGCTGCCAATACTGGATTATTTTATTTTAACAAATGATCAAAATTGTTTGGTGTTTAAAAATGATTAAAAGGATGAAAAAGAATCCATCATGGGTATCCTTGAGAGAAAGGGAAATCTCACCCGAGAGGTCAGATTGCAACCAGGAAAGGGACTCTGCCAAGTTCCTTGTCGAAATTCTGATCCTGATGATGAGATGTCCCTATCTCTCATGGATAAACACATAATGGATTATTTTTCTCCCATTATGCACTTAGTAAAGGCGTACTTAGTAAAGGCGTAAAACAAAAAGTATCCTCAGTGACTATTTCATTTTGATTTAACGTTAGAATAAGGCGACGTCAACGTGACGTCCCATGTAAGATGAGAGTTATTATCTCACATGAGGAAAACATCGATCTTAAGCTGAAAGAAGGGAATTATCATACTATATATTGTCTTAGATTTAATACACCATTACCTCCATTATTGCAGGGTGTAAAACTGACCAGTGTGAAGACGCAGCTGCCGTATGATTTCTACAGAGCACCTTTCTGTGAACCTCCAGGAGGGGTGAAATACAAGTCGGAAAATCTGGGTATGTATGATTTGTTATGTTCTCTACTTGATGAATTGTGTGCACTTTTATTACTTTTCCTACCCTTTTTTATGTCTGAGCTGATACTCATTTCCCAATTTACTAGTTTTTGGTCAACTAAAAAAATATACTCCAAGTTTAGATGTTAGTTTTAATAGAGAACACATAGTTAATACATATATTCCAGGGCTTTTGACAAATTCGGAATTCTGCATGGTGTAAAAGAAATTTGCATTGTGAATTGGGGCCATATTTGGCCCGGTGGGACGCCTGGAAAAAGTTCTGTATTCTAAAATAATTTCTTTTTCAGGGGAGGTAATTAGAGGTGACAGAATAGTGAGCACTGCCTACAAGGTGAGTACACAGCACATCGTCCGACGGTATTTTGTGCGTTTTCTTCTAAAGTTTATGGTTCACAGTGTTTTCCTTAATAGCCGGTAGGCGGGTGATTTAACCTCGTACTTTCGTTACCTATCTGGCTGCTTTTAGCAGTTCCCAATACAACAACAAAAGGAAGAACTATAAATGGCCAGTCTACTTTCAAAACATGTATACAAAAACATATAGGGAAAGCCCTAGTTCATTAAAAGGGCACACTGCAATCTTGATATATTTAGCTAATGTTAAAATTAGCATATGATAATTATGGGTGTAATATGGTCAACAATTATTAATATGTAAACAAAATTTGTGTTTAACGCTTAGCCTGCTAAGGGCGACTACAACAGCCTTTGCAGCCAGTGTAAACACAGATCAGCCTGCGAGTAACTCGAAGGCTGATCAGAGTTTACACTGTCTGGCTGCTCATCAGTCATTTAACCAAAACACCCCTTTGTAGCGTAAATGGAATGGTCTAAATTTAAAGAAAAGACATTATACATTCATAGCGTGCTAAGGGTTAACAATTCAAATAATTAATGATAATGATTTTCAAATATGTACATGATGTAAATTAATAGCAGAAAACCTAAGGGGATACTGCAAAAAAAATCTAAATTGTCATGTGTCCCTTTAACTTCTCGATCACTCTTCGTATATTCTCAAACTTGTGCACATTTGTACGCAGATTAAGGCTTTAGAGGACAGCAGCTGTTCTGTGCTGTGTACTCCAGGAGACAAGCCTAGAGCGCTGACACCAGAGCAGTCTAAACGGCTCGTGGATCTCATTAGTAATGACTACTATGTCCATTTGTAAGTAGTGTCAGTTATTCATTTATGTCTAGCAGTAGCAGTCTCGATAGCTCAGCAGATAAGGCCTTGGCTTTAGAGCTACAGAGATTTTTATTTTGCAACATTCTACATTTTTACTCTATGTTAATGTTTTCCCTGGAATTTCAGAAGGGTATAATAACCCTTAAGTCAAATAGGTCACTATCAAAGGGGCACTTTAGGGATGACTTTATTGAACACTTTTAGTTGACTATTCGAAGAATAAGAGAGCTTATGTAATCACGTCGGTGTCTCACATCAAGGTTTGCATGTTAGCTGTGTTTACAAGTCTATATCTCTTACATTTCTTATCCTAGATAGCACAACCAAATTTGACCATGAGATTCCTTATAGCATTGTCTTAAGGGCCGCTTAAGTAATTTGGTTTCTGTGACCCCGGGCTCCCATGGTACCCAATTATGATAGCCCTTAAAATGTGTCTGTTTCACATCAAATTTTGTGTGTAAGCTGTGTTGACAGGTCTATATCTCTTACATTTCTTACCCTTGCACAACCAAATTTGGGAATTGGTTTGCTTATAGAATGTTGTAAAGGCTTGCGTAAGTAATTTTGTCTTCTACAAATACTGGGCTCCAATGGAACCCAAATTGTGATGGCCCATAAAATGTGCAATAAGAGAGATCAAGGTTTGCGTGTAAGCTGTTGTATATATCTATATATATAGACGATAGGGCCTTCATTTTTCATCCAATCTTTACCAAACTTTATCAGATTGTTAATATCAATGAAAGCTTGGACAAGTTCGAAAACCAGGCAGATCAGACCAGTAACAGCGGAGTTGTGGCCCTTGATTTATTTAAAATGCCATATTTTGCCTTGTTAAGATGATAGGGCCTTCAGTTTTCATCCGATCGTTACCAAACAGACTTCCATTTAGCCAGATTTCAGTGAAACCTTTAAGGGTTGATCTGTACCAAGCCTATGTCTCCGTGGCTTAATGGTTAACGACGTTGCATTGTAAACCTTCACCTCTCACCACTGCGGGTTCGAATCCCACTGGGAGCTCGACTTGTAAGTGAGGAAGTGTCGATTCTTATGGATGGCGGGAGGTGTACAGTACTGGTTCAGGAAAAGTGGGTGGTTTGCGTCCACCACCAAAAAATCGACCGTCATATATAACCTTACATGTGTTGAAAATGATGTAAAACACCATACAAACAAACAAACAAAAATCGTCACCGTATTCCGGTTGAATGATTTTGGCAGAGTTATGGCCCTTTAAAGGTTTTAATACACAAACTTTGTCCTGACTAGTTCTCCTGAACCCCTGGCCGGATTTAAACAAAACTTTTTAGGGATGATCAGTCCCATGTCTAGTTGTGCAAATCATCACCATGTTTTGGTTGAATAATTTTGGCAGAGTTATGGCCCTTTAAAGGTTTTAATACACAAATTTTGTCCGAACTAGTTCAACTGAACCCCTAGCCGGATTTCAGTGAAACTTTGCAGGATTGATCAGTAACGAGTCTAATTGTGCATGTCATCGCCGTGTTCCAGTGGAATGATTTTTTGCGGAGTTAAAACCCTTTAAAGAATTTTGATACACAAACTTTATCCAGACTAGTTGTGCCTATCGTCACTGTGTTCCGGTTGAATGAGTTATGGCCTAATATACACAAACTTTAACCAGACCATTTTTCCTGAACCCCTGTTGTTTTTAGCTCTACTGATTAGAGATCAGCAGAGTTTATGCCGTGGTGCGGTGTCTGTCGTCCGTCTGTCTGTCTGTCCGTCCGTAAACTTTTTTTGTAGCGACTACTCCTCTGAAACTACTGAATGGATTTTCATGAAACTTTACAGAAATGTTGCCCATGAAGTCTAGTTGATCCTAGCATAATTCATGTTGATGTGAAATCCAAGATGGCCACCAAATCTAAAAATAGATTTTTAAAAACAAGTTTGTAGCGACTTCTTCTTGAAAACTCTTGATATTGATAATATGGGACTTTTTCTAAAATGATCAGCATGACATGATGTTGATCCTTGTAGAAAATTGTTTTGATTCGATGTTAAACATGGCTGTCAGCGGCCGTCTTTGTTTACATGGAGTTATTTAGTAAAAACTTGTAGCGACTACTCCTCTGAAACTTCTTGACGGATTTTCATGAAACTTCACAGGAATGTTGCTCTTGATGTCTAAATGATCCTTGATCCTAGCAACATTTCAGGTTGGTCGGAAATTCAAGATTGCCACCACAGCTAAAAATAGATTTTCAAAAACAAGTTTGTAGCGACTACTTCTTGAAAACTATTAGTGATATATTTATTTGCGTCTTTTCCTAAAATGAGCAGTATGACATGATGTTGATCCTTGTCGAAAAATATTTTGATTAGACGTTAATTCTTTCTGCCAGCAGCCATCTTTGTTTACATAGAGTTATATAATGAAAACTTGTAGCGACTACTCCTCTGAAACTACTTGACGGATTTTCATGAAACTTCACACGAATGTTGCTCTTGATGTCTAATTGATCCTAGCAAAACTTCAGTTCGGCCGGAAATTCTAGATGGCCACCACGGCTTAAAATAGAGTTTCAAAAAATAAGTTTGTAGCGACTACTTCTTGAAAACTATAAGTGATAAGTGATATTGATATGGGACTTTTTCTAAAATGATCAGCATAACATGATGTTGGTCATTGTCAAAAATCGTTTTGATTCAATCTTAAACATGGCTGTCAGCGGCCATCTTTGTTTACATAGTAAAATCTTGTAGCGACTACTCCTCTGTAACTACTCGAAGGATTTTCATGAAACTTCACAGGAATGTTGCTCTTGATGTCTAATTGATCCTAACAAAATTTCAGGTCGGCCGGAAATTCAAGATGGCCGCTATGGCTAAAAATAGATTTTCAAAATACAAGTTTGTAGCGACTACTTCTTGAAAACTATAAGTGATATTTATTTGGGATTTTTTCTAAAATGATCAGTACGACATGATGTTGATCCTTGTCAAAAAGTATTTTGATTTGACGTTTAACATGGCCGCCAGCGGCCATCTTTGTTTACATAGAGTTATCTAATAAAAACTTGTAGCGACTACTCCTATGTAACTACTTGCCGGATTTTCATGAAACTTCACAGGAATGCTGATCTAGCTATTAAAAACCTATCAGTAGAGCTTCAAGGTCATTGACCTCTTGTTTGTTATACATACTCTATATATATACTTACTGATACTATAGTTTGTTACTGTCATAATGATGAGATATACATTGATGTATAAACAAGTATCACATGTTTTCAGGTTAGTGGACAACCTGCCGTGTGCAACAAAGTTTAACCTGATTGGTTCAGAAGAGGTTCAGTATGAACACGGCTATAAACTCGGCTATGTGAAAGCTGGCAAGGTAGGTCACACAGATCAGAACTCTTAAAGGGGCAATGTCCGTAACTTTTAGCCTCTAAAACACAAAATATTTACGTTGACAAACAACACATTAAGCATTATGGAATATTTACTATATAAAACAAAGATTGTTTTGACGGAATTCAATAGCGGTACAAAAATCAAGTACGGCTTCGTCGGGTTGAACTCGTAACCCACACTAAAATTACACTCGCGGGTAATAGTAGTCGATCGTCGCAATAGTTGAGCTCGCTACCGACTGAGCTAACCGGGCCAGATTTATTACGTAAGAGATACAACCTATAAAAGCTAATGTGCTAATGGATGTCATTTGATCAGCAGAAAATGTAAATAATGTGGGTCCCACTGAATAAAAATCAGACAGTCATTTGGCTATGCTCAATGTCTGCTTACTTACGGACAGTGTCCCTTTAAATTGGTTTGTGGGATTTGTAAAAAGGATGTTTTGTAATGTTCCAGACCAGCTTTCTTGCCAAATGTAGTTCACTTCTTAAATATATCAGCAGTGCTGATTTTAAAAACCTTTAAGAGTAATAGTGATGGTTTTGTTGTTCGGTACTTTATATAAGAATGCCTTTTTTTGTACTGAAATGGCAAAGTTTTAATGCTGATTTTACTTCTAAAGGGCTGTTCCATTAAAACATACAGGGACCCCAGGAAGGCACTTATGAAACTGAACATCCACCCATAGATGCAAACTTGAGTTTAAAGAACCACATTTCGGAAAATAGGGTTCACCCATAGATGTTTATTAAATTGCCTTCCTGGGGTCCTGGGTATGTTATAATGGAATAGCCCTAATTAATTCTTTCAATAATGATGTCTCAAATTTTAATACTGAAATACCCCTAAAAATTGCTTATCTGGAGCATTGACTATATAAACCCGACTTGGTGAATAATGGACAGGTAGGTTAAACAGATCATAACTGATTGATTTATGGAATGTTTTGATGTGCTATATAAACACGATTGTAAACTTGGCTTTGTGCCAAATGTTTCTTTACAATTTGGCTTTGTGGAGGAAAGCAAGGTTGATTATACAGATTGGTTTGTAGAAATTACAGAAGAGACATTTGATGTACTGAACCAACCGGACTACAAACTTGGCTTTGTGCCATATGCTCCTTTAAGTTTTAAAAATGTTAAGTTATTGTCGTAAATGTCTGGTTAATGTTCACTCTAGCCATTGTGAATAGCCTCTGACCAAAAATATATTGTAATGTTTGCAAACAGATACATGTAAATATTATAAATAAATGTTTTCCAGTCATAATTAAGATGTGCTCCTGATGGTTTGGTGTGTTTATATAATATCATGTTTATCATTTTAGACATACCTGAACAATCACCTGAAGATCTTGCTGAAGTACCACACCACAGATGATGGGTACGTACTGTCGCTAGTCTCATGCCAGTTTAGCCTTCAGACATGTCCTAAGGACCTTATAAATACAAAACGTTTTATTCTGAATGGGGGTGGGTGGCACATAGTGATGGGTTTGTCCATCCCATAGATAGGTACAGAACTGTATGTCTAAACTCCTATAGTTTTTGTCTCATCCACTTCAGTGGAGGGTGAAACAGGGATCACTTTTCAGACGTTGACAGCAGCGCCGTCAATACTTGGTTGAAGGTTTTGTTCAAGGTTTTCTTAAAGTGTTCACATTTATCCAAAAATGTATTGCTTTGAAACTCTGTATGTGCTTTAAGCAAAGCCCCACCCACCCACCCAACCAGTGACCTTGACATTGACTAAAGACAAGAGAGCATGTGTGAAGGTTAGAAATTACTCATCTCTGTATACCTCCAAAACAGTCATGATACTCAGTATATACATTAACTGGGCCTACCCCACCAGTGAAGTTGGCATTTACTCTGTAAAGACATTAGAATAAATATTCTCTGTCTCTGGGGGTATTTCATTTATTCATGTTCACTATAAACTAATCCGTTACACCCCTCACACTACATCACTTGTGAATGAACAAGCATCCACTGGGCCAGACAGCCTGTGAAAGTGGCTTCATTGACAAATTGTCTTGAAACTTTGCATAATAGTTGAACTGAAACTACAAAATCACTGAGTACAACAAGCGCTTCTGTGGCGGGATAGAAAAGATGCTGCGTCTAAAACTTTCTCCCTCTCATGCAGTGGATTCAAATCTCACTGGTCAAGTGAGAAAATATCAATACTTACGGATTTGGGGAGGTATACAGTACTGGTTCTACCAGTAAACACACAAACAAAACCAAGATTCACATATAATTTTGGCATTAGGCTCAAATAAGAAACTACATTGTCACATTGAGGTTCTCATTTAAACATATGCTTTCTGCTTTGCTTATCATATTAAAAGACGAGCAGCCCCTTGTAATATCATTATATTCTTTAAAAGAACCATATAAGGGATCTATTCAGTAGTAAAAGTTCCCCCTCTGCCATCCCTCTCTCTGAATATTATTCAAAATAAACTTATAACACGGTGATAAGCACTTAAAACTGCAATTCTGATACAATATGTGGTTTCCATTGCAGACTCAATAACCGTGTGGTGGGCTTTGAAGTGTTCACGGAAAGTCGTGCGCCGGAGAATTACGTTCTAGAGAACGGAAAATGTTCAAAAAAGACAGATTTGAAAGATAGTCCTGAACCGATGTTGATCAATGCTCAAGGTATGTATGCAGTGCCCCACGTATTATTTTATTACGTAAATAAAATAGCCATATACACAATTATTTTTCAGGACTGGATACGCAATCATTTTCCTTCCACTCAAAACTTTTCATTAATACCTGACAAGACTATCCAGTCATGGACACTGATGGAAACAAAGTTTTCCGTGGTTAGAATTTTATGAGGTTTGTACAGAAATATGTCTGCAGTGCATCTTCCTCACAAAATTTAAAATGAAAAATGTATGGTCTCAAGACATACAGAGACCGTCCATAGAGAGACACAGTTTCTCCAAGGACCATATCAGCACTGAACAGCTTATTTATACTTTAAAGCAGCAATTTCACTCTCTTTTTTTCAAAACTTGATTTTCACTAAATTTTAATTTGATGAGTGAAAAACGCTATTTAATAGGTCAAAAGTTATCCGGGGCCCTGATATCTTGTATTATAAGAGCATTTTTATATTTCAATTATTTTTTTAATATTTGAAAAGTCAAAATATGTGTCTTGGTTACAAATCTTTGTAACCATTCAGCCAAATCTTAAATACTTTATTAAAAAAGAGTGTTTTTTGACAATTGAATATTTTAAATGTATGCAGAGCTCGAATTTAGCTTTCAAAATTTCGAGATGTTTTGTGAAACTGCAATATTCAGCACTAACAAAAATACCGAGTACATCTTTTTCTATACAAATTTAGCATGATTGATAGATTACTCAAATAATGAAAGGAGTTAGTTGTTGTTGTTGTTTTTCAACACAATCTAATATATGTAGTGTATGGCAGAAATGTCTGACGGAAAGAAGAAGGAAAATGCCAGTAAGAATGCACTTTTGCAAGTTGAAAATATAACATGAGTGAAAAGGTTAAATTCTACCCTTGGTATGTACAATAAAAATAAAGTTTAGCAAGCCCTTATGCATTTAAAAATACAAATAAGGTAATGAGCAAGATTAAACATTTCAATTATATTTTGTATTATGAAATTATTTGTTTAGGACTCGTACTATAACCTGACATATATCTGTATTCAGCCGTGACGAATGTGTTGTTCACATACGAGGTAACGTGGGAGAAGAGTGAAGTCCCGTGGGCATCGCGCTGGGACACTTACCTTGCCATGAGTGACGTACAGATACATTGGTTCTCCATCGTCAACTCTGTTGTTGTTGTTTTCTTTCTCTCGGGTAAGTGACTTTCTGTACATAGAATAACTCGAATTTTATCAATTTTAGTTTGAGAAAATAATATTTAAAAAACCTAAGCATTCAGCATCACGCAATGTGTAAATATTTTGTAGCAAGTGAAAAACAAGATCTTTTTTACTTTGACGTGCAGCAATTGAAAAAGATCTTGTTTACAGTGTTAAAAGATTGCAGCAACTGAAAAAAAAGATTGCAGCAACTGAAAAAGATCTTGTTTACAGTGTTAAAAGATTGCAGCAAGTGAAAAAATATTGCAGCAATTGAAAAAGATCGTGTTTACAGTGTTAAAAGATTGCAGCAACTGAAAAAAAAGATTGCAGCAACTGAAAAAGATCTTGTTTACAGTGTTAAAAGATTGCAGCAAGTGAAAAAAGATTGCAGCAATTGAAAAAGTTCTTGTTTACAGTGTTAAAAGATTGCAGCAAGTGAAAAAAAAGATTGCAGCAATTAAAAAAGATCTTGTTTACAGTGTTAAAAGATTGCAGCAAGTGAAAAAATATTGCAGCAATTGAAAAAGATCTTGTTTACAGTGTTAAAAGATTGCAGCAAGTGAAAAAAAAGATTGCAGCAATTGAAAAAGATCTTGTTTACAGTGTTTAAGTATCTTTTTTTTCACTTGCTGCAATACTTAAACACTGTAAACAAGATCTTTTTCAATTGCTGCAATCTTTTTTTTCACTTGCTGCAACATATTTATACATTTTAAAAAAGTTCATAGTGCTAAATGTGTTTTTTGATATTCTTAAAAAATATATATGTAGAAATTTACATTGAAATACAGTCGATTCCATTTAATCGCATATCGGTTAATTGCATATTTCGGTTAATTGCATAAAGTTTTGAAACACACAACCATTTGTATTCTTTTGTATGTAAAAAAACCCGTATAATCGCATAGGTTTTTGTCAGATTCGGGATAATTGCATAACGAATATCTAGCTAATTGCATACTGAAAGTCAAATTTACCTGTATTTTTCAACTGTTAATTGATTGACGCGGTCACAGAGATGAGCCCGAGGCAAATTGATTGACAAAAGGTGCTAATTAACTTGCCTAGAGAAAGTTTGCCATTTTGTGCGGCTTCCTTAAAGCCTCCACGCCATGACGATCGCTCACCAATTAGCATATACAATTTAATAATAAGTTTGTACGCAATGTAAAGCAATGTGTTGTTAATTATTTATTGCTCTCAGTTTGCTAGTGTCGGTAGAGATGCATATGACATTGAGTAGCTCATAGAGGTAACTTAATAAATGAAAAATAAAATGAGCTTTTGTGTAATTCACACGACAAACCATAGCAAAGCGACGCAGGTGGAAAGAAAACAAATACTTATACATATTGCATAAAATCAATCAAATAACAGTAAATCCAAAACGGATATGCGCAATAATAATCCTATCAAACATCTTACATAGAATTAACTCGCGTTTATGGAGTTTCTATGTAAGTATTGACCGAACAGTAAAACGAAAGTAGAAACGTGCACCACTACATGTACAAAATGTTCAATTTCGGCTATTCGAATACTCCGGTTAATTGCATATATTTTCTTGACAAATGGGCTATGCAAATAACAGAAATCGACTGTACAAATATATATTTTAATGCAAATGTGTTCATGGAGTTTAAATAATAGATTATTTAACCTATTAAGCTGGTTTCCGATATGTAGTGAAAATGGCCATAGACATAGTTGCAGTGTTGCTTAGATATTTCTAAACGAGGGTTTTTTACTGAATATTTCAGGTATATTGACAATGATTATGGTGAGAACATTGAGAAAAGACATTGCGAATTATAACAGAGATGACGATATTGTAAGTAGTAATAATATTCCAGGAATGACCTAGTTGTAAAGTTAAAAGCTTGTTACAATTCAGGCATTAAAGGGGTTGATGCACTATTTTCAAACACGATTTGTTTAAAAGGGTTCTGAAAGACTTGAAAAAGTCTGAAAGAATTAAATGCTATGAAAAATAAAGGAGATATAACCTATTGAAAATTTGCCAAGAGCATAAATGGAGGCGACCATCTTGGAAAGATGACATCATCACGCCTTTTTACCATATATGACATATCGACAAAATACATTTTAAAGCAAAGAAAATCACTGCAGATTGATTAAAAATAAATATACACATGTAAAAGGTATAAATTGTATGCTTATTTTTCATTTACATTGATTTTCTTTGCTTTAAAAGACATTTTGTCAATATGACATGCATGGTAAAAAGGCACGATGACATCATCGTTCCAAAATGGCTGCCTCCTTTATTATTTTTTTTGCAAATTTTCAAGTTTTTCAGAGCTCTTTAAAAATAGATTTAATAAAAATACATTGTTTGAAAATAGTGCATCAACCCCTTTAACTTGTCAGTATGTATAGTACTGATAAAATATTAATAATAATAAGTATGTGGTAGAGGAATAATCTTCCGATGAACGGTTTATTGTTTTAAATGTAATTTTATTAAATCAACTACTTTTGAACTAAACATAGATCTTCATAAGAATAACAGAAGCAAAACTGAGTTTACTGATAGGCATATAAAACATATATTATATACTTTTCGATAAAATAGTGGATTTGGATTTTATGATTAAAATAAAACCTTATATTTTCATTGTTTTTATTTCACTTGTGAAAATATAACATATTAAATTATATTTTCACTGAAAATGATGTCAACTGTTGACGTTGTTTAAGTTGTTGAAGTTACAGATGGCATTGTTTTGGCGCATTATATTTTTTCTGCATAAATTGCCAGGTTGTGAGTATATAATAAATAGAATATTTGTTTGTTTGTAGTGAATATAGGATTTATTTTCCTCTCGAAGTGAGAAAACTCAAATATTTACTCTAAACAAACAAATATCCTCTATATATTTTGATAAAATATTAGTGATGCAAAGGTAGTTCCTTTGGTAAAAGTGAGATTTATACATTTACTAAAGTGTATTTGTATTGCCTTTAATGCACAATAGAGTATGCACTTCTTGTTTATAAAAAATGGGGAAGGCATTGTTCTGTTTTTTAATGACTGACAAATTGTCACTGCTTAGTCATAGAAAAAGATGGTACGTCATTGTAAATAAATTTACTATATTATGTACCTTTCTTATGTTGGTGTGTTGTTGTACACAATGTTATTTTTTCGCCATTTCACACAGGAGGAGACTATGGAAGAGACTGGTTGGAAGTTGGTACATGGCGACGTGTTCCGTCCACCCAAAAACAATAAACTGTTGGCGTCACTTCTGGGCGCAGGCATTCAAGTGTTCTGTATGGCCCTCATCACAGTCGGTACGCAGCTTTACAGACTTACAAACAACTTTATTGTTAAGAAACAGTTTATTATCATAATGCTAGTTGTCTTGCATAGCGATTAAGGATATCTGCATTTTACACATTTGCTGGAAATAAAGTCACGCGCATGAACAGTGATGTTGATAACATCAACATTTGCATGACGTAGGATACCCATGAAAGATTCTTTAGTCTTGTTCATAAATTAAAAGGTCTCTTCTTTTCCCCATGGTCGGTGGGAGATGAAGGTAAACATTTCATCAAAATAATCAAATATTTTTTCCATAAAGATCAGAGAAGAAAATCATAATGAAATGACAGATCTAACATTGTTAACCCTTAACCTGCTACACACACATAATGGACTGTTCTTTCTTTGAATTGAGACAATACCATTTATGTGACAAAGGGGTGTTTTGTGATGACTGATCAGCAGCCAGACATTGTAAACCCTGATCAGCCTGTGAGTTACTCGCATGCTGAGCTGGGTTTGCAATGGATGCAAAGGCTTAATAGCGGGTTAAGGGTTAACTATCCTTGGAAAATCAAATTATGATGTGCGGGCCGAGCATCTTTCCTTTCTTGCCAACGTGTTTGATTGATTTAGTAATAAACAAGCATGATTGTGAGATTCTTTTTATCATATAGCTCACATCATGTCATATCATGTCAGACATCGTGCCTGAAAGTTCACCAGCCATGTTTTGTTTCATGAACATGTTTACGTTTATTTAAACCGAAATCAATACACAACAATAGATATTTACAATTCACACATTGCAATATCTGTGAAAAGCGAGAATAAGATTTTATTTGATGAAGTAGTAAACTTTAAACAGGTAAATTAATCCACCGGTAAATGTATTTATCAATTACCTGGCAATAGTTGTGCAGCTATACAATTCAGATTTACCTCATTTCCCCATGCAGTCACGCAGTGATAAAAGTAGTATCTACGTCATGCAAATAATACTTATTTTTACATACAATTTAGTAGCGGTTTTAAATATATGTTTCTCTTCGGGCCTATCAAGAAATGTTCATATGACGTTTAAGAGTTAAATTTGTTAACCCATTCATCTTTAACGCGAGTTTGTTGAGGTGAATTGTACCAGAAGTATAGTGTAATATTTATTTCATGGCGTTATTGTTCTCCCAGAAGCCATTTAATGTGATAAAATTAGGTTAATACATGTATATTTGATTTGTAATCCTTACAGCATTTGCAATGTTGGGTATGTTGTCACCAGCGTCCAGGGGAGCCCTCTTGACTGCAGCACTCTTCCTCTTTGTCTTTATGGGGTAAGTTATTTCTTTATATTCATTTAATTTCTAATATATCTTGTCTGTTAAACTTCTGCTTAAGGACTGCCTGGAGTGCTAGGAATTTAATAGCAGTGGAGCAGTATGTACGTTTAAAGCAAATGAGTAATCTCCCTTGAATATGCACATTGAGATATTTTGCAATTGGAAAGGTAAGAAACACTCATTACTATGAATCATATAAATGTTGTTTTAGCTCTACTGATCAAAGATCAGCAAAGCTTATGCCGTCCGTCGTCCGTATTGTCTCTCTGTCTGTCTGCGGCGAATACTCCTCTGAAACTACTGGATGGATTTTCATGAAACTTTACAGGAATGTTGTCCATGATGTCTAGTTGATCTTAGCAAAAATTCATGTTGATGTGAAATCCAAGATGGCTGCCAAAGCTAAAAATAGATTATTAAAAAAAAGATTTTCATGAAACTTCACAGGAATATTGCTCTTGATGTCTTATTCATCCTAGCAAATTTTCAGGTTGGCCAGAAATGCAAGATGGCCACCACGGCTAAAAATAGATGTTTAAAAAAATAATTGTAACGACTATTTCTTGAAAACTATAAATGATATTGATATGGGACTTTTTCTAAAATGATCAGCATGACATGATGTTGGTCCTTGTTGAAAATTATTTTGATTCGACATTAAACATGGTTGCCAGCGGCCGTCTTTGTTTGCATCGAGTTATCTATACAAACATGTAACGACTACTCTTAAAACTACTTCACAGATTTTCATGAAGCTTCACAGGAATGCTGATCTAGCTATCAAAACCTATCAGTAGAGCTTCTAGGTCATTGACCTCTTGTTTTGTGTTAAACATCAAGACTGTGTGTGATTCCATCTTTTGAATCTGGGTTTGATTCCCTGCTGTGATGCCATAAATGACAATTAAACCATTTCTTTTTTGTTTCTGTAGATTAATTGCTGGGTATTTTGCGGCCAGAATATACAAAACTATGAAGGGGATACAGTGGAAGAAATCAGCATTCCAGGTAAGAAGCCTGAGGGTCATGCTGAAACCAAATTGTACAATTTAAAATATCTTTATCGATCGCAAGCTCTTTTAGTTTATAAAAACTTTATGAGAGAATGACCTCAACACTGCATTATTTGTTAAAGATATAACATACACTAACAAATCAGTTACTGCTCTTGATTATGTCTAAGGGAATTTCAGCTTGTCTACACAATGACTTTGCAGGGCACGAACATTCCAGAAGTAGAAAAAAAGAGTAGAAATTCAGATATATTCTTTAATAACAATTTATTAATTTGACCATTCAAATTATTGCCTTGGACGAATAACTCGGAAACAAATCTTCCTGCCCTGCATTGGTAAAACAGCTTTTGATATATACTGAAAAAAATAACTTTAGCAAGTCCTTATGTACATTTAGCTTAAAGAAATTGAATGCTATTTTATAAAGTATTATCAAACATTTGCATGACATAGGGTGATCTTCTCTTTTCTCTTTCACTAATTAGTTATGATCCAATTTAAGTATCAGAGTTATCGCCCATTTAGTTAAAACAGAGTATTTCGTATATAAAAATTTGATAAAGAACATGGTTTCAAGTTATAAAAACTGCAAATCAATGGATACTAGCCTTGTCATTATAATGCAATAAAGAACCAAAGTTTTAAAAATTGAAATTACCTCCCTTTACATTGAAATAAGAATGAAATTATAATAATCTGTAAAGCAGGTAGATTAAAACTTTCTTTTTTCCCCCGCAGATATCGTTTCAAACACAATGCCCTGCATATGTCTGCTAATTATGTTAATTATATTGTTAATGACCTCTGCCACGCATAGCCTAGAATATATACGCAAATTAATTTGCCATGCAATTTACTTGCAAAATTATTTTTGCAGTATATTTTATAAAGGTTTGTGTCTAAGACATGATCTTGGATGAGATCTGTTATCAAAATTGAAGCATGTGTTACAGAGTTGTTGCTCCTGCTGTTGTTGTTGTTGTTGTCATTATAAGAAGTCTTTCATTTTAGTTTTTTTTATGCCGCGGTGCGTTGTCCATCTGTTTTTTGCGGCGACTACTGCTCAGAAACTAATGGATGGATTTTCATGAAACTTTACAGGAATGTTGCCCATGAAGTCTAGCAAAAATTCACGTTGATGTGAACAGATATTCATGAAACTTCACAGGAATATTGCTCTTGATGTCTAATTCATCCTAGCAAAATTTCAGGTTGGCCGGAATGCAAGATGGCCACCACCGCTAAAAATAGATGTTTAAAAAAAAAATTGTAGCGACTACTTCTTGAAAACTATAAGTGATATTGATATAGGACTTTTTTTAAAATGATGAGCATGACATGATATTGGTCCTTGTCAAAAATTGTTTTGATTCAACGTTAAACATGCCAGCGACCATCTTTATTTACATAGAGTTATATAGTTATATAGCAAAAGTTGTATCGACTACTCCTCTGAAACTACTTGACAGATTTTCATAAAACTTCACCTGATTTTTAAACAAGTTTGTATCGAATACTTCTTGCTATATAACTATAAGTTATATTGATATGGGACTTTTTCTAAAATGTTCAGCATGACATGATGTTGGTCCTTGTCGAAAATCATTTTTATTCGATGTTAAACGTGGCTGCCAGTGGCCATCTTTGTTTACATAACTTTATATAGTAAAAACTTGTAGCGACTACTCCTAAACTACTTGACTGATTTTCAAAAACTTCACAGGAATGTTGCTTTTGATGTCTTAATTGATCCTAGCAAAATTTTAGGTCGGCCAGAAATTCAAGATGGCCTCCATGGCTAAAAACAGATTTTTGAAAAACAAACTTGTAGTGACTACTTCTTGAAAACTATAAGTGATATTGATATGGGACTTTTCTAAAATGATCAGCATGACATGATGTTTGTCTTTGTTGAAATTATTTTGATTCGACATTAAACATGATTGCCAGCGGCCGTCTTTGTTTACATAGCGTTATATATAAAAACTTGTAACAACTACTCTGAAACTACAGAAACTACTTCACAGATTTTCATGAAGTTTCACAGGAATGCTGATCTAGCTATCAAAACCTATCAGAAGAGCTTCAAGGTCATTCACCTCTTGTTATAATTAACATTGTTCTGACTACCTTTTCCAGACGGCAACACTGTATCCAGGCCTGATGTTTGGTTCCTGCTTTTTGTTGAATTTTTTCATCTGGGGGAAGCACTCGTCCGGGGCGGTACCATTCACCACCATGTTGGCACTACTGTGTATGTGGTTTGGTATATCTCTGCCACTCGTCTTCCTGGGCTACTACTTCGGCTATAGAAAACAGGTCAGTATCGTGAAAGGATAAAATAAAGTTGGCATCTTGAAAGACATTGTTTAGGTAGTTTTTGTGTGGTTCTTTAACATGCTCAGAGGATAGACTCCGAGACAAGGGAACGCCGGGTTTACTTCCTCATCCTACGGACGAGAGTAGAAAAGTTTCATGCCTAAAGACTCAACGAAGTAACTCTGGTGCCAGTGAGTTGAATGTGCTATCTACTGGGCCCCATTGACCCCTATTGTGATAAGAGCATGGATGTTCAGTATAAGAGAGCAATTGTGTCCAGTATTTTGTCTCTTACATTTGTCACAAAAAAAACACACAAAAAATGACTGTCATATATAACCTTACATGTGTTGGAAATGATGTAAAATGCCGTACAAACAAACCAACATAACCCGACATTGTTAACATTTACATATGTTGCAACGTAACAATTGTATATCTTTACATATGTGCTTGTTAATCTTTACATTTAACAGTTATAAGCTTAATATTATACAATTAACCTTGTGCTTTTTCTTTTAACTGTTGTAGGTTTATTATACTATTAACCTGTGTATTATTTTTGCTATAAATCAGCATTTTATTATGCCTCCAAAAATATTTTTATGTAAAGTGTAAGCTGAGGTGTTCCACAAGATATTTTATTTTTCAGCCATACCAGCACCCAGTGAGAACTAATCAAATTCCAAGACAAGTGCCTGAACAGATGTGGTACATGAATCCATTTTTAGGGTGAGCCTTTCCTACAATACTTTAACACATTATAATATTGTTATTTTTAATAACGCTTTAATACTGGATCTTTATATTCCTACTGTCCAAGGTAATCCTTGTTTTCTTTTTTGTCAGTCTCCGTTGCCAAATTTAGTGTTTACTGGTCACGATGGACGTTTATGCTGTATTTCACCCGACTAATTCCGAAGGGAGGGGGCATATAGTAGTCGGTCCGTCCGTTAGTTCTTCCGTCCGAGACAATCATGTCTCAGCCATAACTGAAGTACTGAAGGAAATTTCATTGAACACACAAATGTTAATCTCAGTGAGGTGTGTTGTGCCCACGAATCAGATCCATACATCTAAGTTCAAGGTTAAATTTGGCGGCATTTGTCACTTACTGGTGACATTTTTTCTTGTTTCATGTTTCATCATGTTCAATGACTTTTTATATTTTCAGTATTTTGATGGCAGGAATTCTACCATTTGGAGCTATGTTCATAGAGTTGTTCTTCATATTCACTGTAAGTAAACCACTTGTTTTGTGTTTAAATACGTGTAGCACAGTAACTTGCATATATATATATATATATATTAGCCAGTTTGTTTTTACAAGATTGTCATTTAATACTGACATGCAAAACAACAAGAAGCAGCTCATGGTGGCAGTATCCCCCACTGATTAACTTTTTTGTGTAAAAGAAGTACATTTTCTATGAACACTTTATACTTATACTGTGATTCTGCCAAAAATCATTAAAGTGGAACACTAACTTGACATCATACGTATACTTACTACCAAGTTTTATGAAAATCAGATGAAAAACATGCCCATTATTGTAAATGCATCATTTTTTCTGCTTGTATATTTTCAGGCCATCTGGGAGAACCAGTTTTACTACCTGTTTGGCTTCTTGTTTCTCGTGTTTGTTATCCTGTGTATTTCTGTGTCACAAATCTCCATCGTCATGGTGTACTTCCAACTCTGTGGAGAGGTGAGTAAAGCCAATATATTTTGCATACCGGACAAAGATGTTAGCATTTTACATAATTGTTCTCAATCTCATTAAAATCAGAAGCTTTATCATGGTACTATACTCTACATTACTAAGGATCTGATAACACTGCATTGGAGGTCACGTCAGATTGACCTTACGATTAGCCAATCAGGTTTCAGCCTACAAAATCACTGCGCATGTAGCGTTTTTGTCAAACGCTGTGGAGCAGTCTGTGCTCGGTATTGTATTGAAAGAGACTTTTAGCTTATAAAACACAAAATAATTGCGGTCACAAACATAACACACCAACCATTATTGAATATAAACACAAAATAATTGCGGTCACAAACATAACACACCAACCATTATTGAATATTTACTGAAAAAAATCAAAAAACAAGATTGTTTGACAGAATTCAATAGCGGTACCAAAAAAAGTACCATTTCGTAGGGTTGAACCCACACTAAAATTACACTCGTGGGTAATTATAATAGAACGTCGCAATAGTCTACTTCGCTACCATTTGAGCTAAGCGGGCCAGACGTACTAAGACATACTATTTAGAAAACCTAATGTTGCAATAATCTCGGTAGAATATATATTTTTCAGATAATGTTCCATATGTTTTCAAAACACATGACCGAGCTCATGATTTTCTTTGTATTCTTGGTGTAAAACATGCCATTTAGTGCATTTCTTTGAATTTATCCTGCAATTCACAGTGTTTTATGTGGATTTTGGTGTGTTCAGTTCACTCGAACATCATATGAAGTGCAACACGCAATTTCATTGGTTGAATTTGGTTGATCTTCACATGAATATTGATTAGATGAAAGGTTGATCAGACGTGACCTCCAAGGCAGTGTTGTCAGATCCTATAGCAGAGAGTATCAAAGATGATTTTAATGAGATTGCATAAGTTATGGAACTTCTGAGATTACACATAGGGGCAGTGAAAGTCAAACACAAACATCAACAATGACGTTGATAACATCAACAGTTTTATGACGACTTTGTGTAAACATGCCTGAGTATTTTCTGCTTCAAAAGTCAGTAAATCGCAGAAACCATTGCTTCTTCATTGAAGTGAAACTTTTTTCTTCAAAAGACCTATACTGTTATTGCAAGTTATTACAATGGGTAATTTGTATTTTTCAGGACTACCACTGGTGGTGGAGATCGTTCATTGTGTCGGGAGGGTCAGCAGTGTATATATTTGCCTACTCTATATTCTACTTTGTTACAAAGGTATGTTATCGCCATTCTTCATGCAGCAGTGCCACAGAGTTTCGTCAGTGTGTTCTTGGGCAAGAGCCTCGATTCTTGTCATCGACGTGCCGTAAAAAACCATTCATTCATTCATTCATTCAATACTTTTCAGACGACAAAAATACAGCTGTTTATCATACATATTTTAATTAACAAATAACTATAACATGGAATTTAAAAAGATTGTTTGAAAGTTGAAACTGTTAAGATAATCTGTTTACAAACTTCCTAAAGTCATTATAATTACATCAGATATACTTTATGTTTATGTAACCGCCATTTAAATTACCTGTACTGCCAAATTCAATTATAATATCTCCTAAATTTCCATTGGAGATCATTGCGTTCGTGTCCACATTGCTGTATAGTATCTTGTATATTTCAGTTGAAACGCACAGTATTTGTGTTCACTTTTCTGTATAATATCTCCTCTATTTTGACAGTTGGAGATCACGGCGTTCGTGTCCACATTGCTGTATAGTATCTTGTATATTTCAGTTGAAAAGCACAGTATTTGTGTTCACCTTTCTGTATAATATCTCCTCTATTTTGACAGTTGGAGATCACTGCGTTCGTGTCCACGTTGCTGTATTTTGGCTACACACTCTTGATGGTGATAACGTTCTGGTTGCTCACCGGCACCATCGGATTCTACGCTGCCTACTTCTTCATTAGAAAAATATACAGTGCTATCAAGATCGATTGAAATTTCTATTCCATAGACATATAATATATTTAATCTAAATATATTTAATCTATAGCATCTTATGGCACTCATCTATATATGTAGTCAAAATCTGTCTAGTTTTGTCCCCATTCAGAGTTGTTAATGGAGATTTAATCTCAATATCTTTAATATAGCAATTCTCCAAACTGAACTGAATACAAAGCAATTCTAATACAAAGCAATTCTTTTATATTTATTTTTTACCCTTAGTTTAAACATTTTATTCACAAAAAATATATACATTTTACATCATACTATATTACTATATAAGAAAGTATGAAGTTCAAAAATGTCTAGTTCCTACGGCCGTTGGAACACCATAGAATGTGGGCAATAAAAATAGATAGAGGATTATTTGATACATTTTATGTCTTTTTCTCATTGGAGGTTTCTGATAGTGCGGGATTCAATAGGAGTGTTGTTTACACACGTGTGTATAGTTTCGACACATATCTATATAAATTCCACGTTTTATCTGACAATGTATATTTAAATAGCTGAGTTTGTGAAATTGAACATGTTCAATGTGCAATTTCATTTTGCCCTAATTTTGTTAATAGTGTCTTCTTACTTGATTGTATAATGTGTACAGTGTCAATTACTGACCCAGTTATGCAATAGAGTAAGAAAAAATAACTTGTATAATCCATACAGCTTTAGCGTCAGATGCGGGTATGTCAGAGGTACGATTGCCAAGGTCAACTCCAGGATGTGTGATTGTGAGGTATGTTTAAGTCTCACAAGAAGCATATTATTTTTTTGTGGTATGTTATTTTTTTGTGGTATGTTACTGTGTACACAAAGATAATGGCTTTTTTGAAACTCTTATTTTGACATGTTCATTTGTAGTACAGAGATTTAATCGTAAATAGATATGGGCTGTTCCATTAAAACATACCAGGGACTCCAGGAAGGCAATTTAATAAACATCTAGGAGTGAACCTTTTTTCCGAAATTTGGTTTTTTAAACTCAATTTTACATCTATGAGTTGGTATTCAGTTTTAAAAGTGCCTTCCTGGTGTCCAATGTATGTTTTAATGGAAGAGCCTTATAAAGTTAAGTGCTATATGTTTTCCAGGGAGTTCCTTGGAATATTGCAATTTGCATGAAATATTGTGATAGTGGCAACTTATGTACTGAAGGCAGTATAAGTTTTACGAAATCCAACATATTTGAAGATACTTTCCAAATGAGAAGATTTGTGTATTCATTGAACAAATGTGTTGTCATATTTTACATCTATATTCAAAGATTCTGAATTTAAAAAAAAAAATAGCATTTAGGATTAAACCACATTGTTCAGCTATTTCTATGGCAAAACATTTAAAAAAGCAGTGGAAATGTTCTTTGGGAATTGTTTTTATGCTATTGTACTTTGTTGTATATTTGCGCGTTATTTATTTCACATTTTGATCATGTTTATAAAAGTTTAATAACTGTATGTTAAAAATGTCATAAAATTAAATGAGCTTATTTTCATATATACTGAAAAAAATAAGTTTAGCAAGTCTTTATGTACATTTAGCTTTCTGCAATTAAGTCTTAAAATGCCTATTTGTTCAACTCTGTGATGAGTTTTGAAAGAGTTATTATAACTTGTCAGTTTTCAAACATAAACTCCTAGGCCCTGTTTTATGAAACAACCTACGATGATTTTGATCGTAAGTCAAAATAAAATACCGTCAGCCATTTCCCTGAAAAGTATTTGAAGCAAGCAATGAAGGGTGGAAATATTGCATAAACAACATATGTATTAGACAGTTTACAGAAAATCCTTTTATCTGTTTGACGTAACATATAGCAATACATTTAATAATTTGATTTACGGTCAAAATTATCGTAAGATGTTTCATAAAACGGGCAACTGGTCTGGCACTGGATGTGGCACATTTTGGGTAAAACAGATATTTTTGATATCGAATTATAAGCACCTTTAATGTACGTTTCATGTAATACACTAATTTGAGGGTGTTTCTCATAGAAGTGGGACCAGGAAATCGCCTGTTTCCGTCGCTACTTTGTAGTTAATAAAGTAAGTACAGTGGTTCTAGTTAATGTCTACACTGATCTTATACTGGTCATTTAGACTTGGAATACAGTTTATTGTGCTTAAATGTGACAATACCATTTATAATATATTAAACCAGTTCATCTTCACACTTTGTACATTATTTAAAAAGCGTTTCCATGGCCGAATGGTTAACGACGTCGCGTTGTAAACCTTCGTCTCTCACCGCTGCGGGTTCGAATTCCACTTGGAGCTCGACTTGTGAGGAAGTGTCGATTCTTAAGGATGGCGGGAGTTGTACAGTACTGGTTCTACCCAGGAAAAGTGGATGGTCTGCCTCCACCACAAAAAATCGACCGTACATGTGTTGAAAATGACATAAAACACCATACAAAAAAACAACAAAAAACATTATTTAAAACCTGTCTCAGTGGATAAGGCATTGAGATTTAGAGCTACAGACCTCATGCCGGCTTCGGTTCGCTCCCTGTTGGAGGCATGACTGATGGGGAAACTTCATCCGTCCTCTCATCGCCCTCTGAAGTTGCTGTCCCAATATATAAACCTAATAAGATGTGTTGATGGGACGTCAAACATTTCTTTACAGTATTCAAAAATTGGGTACCATATTGGATTTATATTTTAAGGGTAATGTTTGTTTTATGAATACATGGAATCGTTGGGTTGTGTGTATATGGGTGTGCAGTATGTGATATGTCGATTACACTGTACATGTCTATAGACAAGATATGTCAATTACACTGTACATGTCTATAGACCAGATGTACTGTTGTTTTGTAGGTTTTGATTATGAGAATTCCATGTTCTGTTGTGCATTTACTGTTTTAAAATGTCAAATATATGGTGTATTGACTAAAAATAAATTTAGTGTATGGTTTTGATAGAAACTGTGGGGTGAACAATTTTATTGTTTTAATAATTATCATGTAGGTTGCCATTATTTTTCTGACATTGGCCTTATTCTTGCATTTGGATAGCGTGATGAATGGAAGTGTGAATAATAGGTGAATCATGTTTTTAGTGCAGCAGTACCATGAAGGTTTTACCAATATGTTCTATGTTTTATCTTTCTATGTCCAAGAATGTGGGGTAAATATGTTTGAGATTTTGTGGAGTGAAATTATTCATTTGTCATCTGACACAAAAAGTATATCTCATTATTTTCATTTCAGTAATTTAACCCTTTGCCTGCTAAACTAATATATAATAATAGCCTTTGCGTCCATTCTAAAAGCAGATTTGTCTATATACATTCTTAGCGGGGTAAGAGTTAAATAATAGCTTATACTAACTCTTCACAAAAAAACTAACTTTCTTTCAATACTGTCTCGGTCTGCATCAGACTAGAATGGAAAGTGGTGACTTGATTACAATTTAATAATATACAAAATATGATAAATCCTTCTTTAATACATGTTATTTCAAAGGTCATTTAATAGCAAGAAATGTCTTGTTTGCATATTATTTCTACCATTTATTTATAAAGATATACTTAGGAAGTGTAAATATGTGTGCTCAGACCATTTGGATAAGTGTTACTACCAGTGGTGTCTCGACCTAATTGTCACTCATTGCCATATATAGCTAATACTAATCAAGACTTGGTCAAATGTTAAACACCGGCTATGTGTGCATATTCACTTAAACATGTTGATTGTCGGTCTTATGGTTGTGAAAGTTGAGTCAACCTGGCTTCAGTTGTTCAAAGATCGGTTAACTTAACCAAGCATTAAGTCTGAATTTCCGATAAACGAATGTTTTTACCAGAAATTGAGCATGTAAAAACATAATGCAAATTAAAAACTTTTAATATATAAAAACATATTTTTATGAGAAATGAACTTTGCAAGTTTCACTAACCAAGGATTAAGCTAACTGATCTTTGAACAACTGGGCATAGAGCTTTAAAGGCGCCAGGTGTTTGTGTGTGTTCTCATATATCTTCTTCACATTCCATCTGTATGTCTTCTTGTCAGTACTGATATATTCAACATGTCGTGTATATCTTTTGGCTCTCCGGAATAACATACTAACATGTATATGTGAAGGAACCATTTTTATCGAAATATTACACCGTCGGTCATATCTGAACACTGCCAGTCATATCTGAAACCGTCGGTCGTAAAAATATTACAAGGTCTTTAAAATAAAATATTCATTTAAGATCTGTTACAGATATAAAAAGTAGACACAGTTCTTCCAAATTGAAATAAAAGTGCCGCCATTATTCTGACCGTACATATCTAGATTTCATACTTAGATATTCACATTGAATAATTATACAGTTTCAACTTGGAGAAATATCTCTCACAGATTTTACCTATAATTATTCCATATATTTTAAAACTCAGTCCACTGGCACTAGTTCTGTCTTTAACTCCACTGTGTGGGGTGTGTGTGTGGGTGTGTGTGTGGGGGGGGAGTTTGTGAGTAATTATATAATCACCTTTTATTCTTCATGCATGCACAATGTAAACACTACGATGTACATATGGTTAAATAAAGACGAGGTCATAATTTATACATGCTGTGTCTGTATTATTTGTGTTCCATTTTCAATTTATTAATAATGTTACAAATATACAATGTTTTATAGGGCACTGGTGAACATGAGGAGCACTGATTTCTCTTCATTAGTGCCAAGCCTAGTTGCGCATTTCATTGTCGTGTTCCACTTGAATGAATTTTGGCAGAGTTGTTACCCCTTAAAGGTTTTAATACACTAACTTTGTACAGACTAGTTCTCCTGAACCTCTGGCTGGATTTCTACGAAACTTGGCAGGGATGAGCAGTACCAAGCCTAGTTGCATATATATCATTTGCCATGTTCTGGTTGAATGATTTTTGAAAGAGTTATGGCCCCTTATACATAAACTTTATCTTTAGCCAGTAGAGTCCACAAGCCCTCTTGGGCCTCTTGTTTAGCTGTACTGGCCATGGGCCTGGGCCAGTAGAGCTTATGGGATGGTGTGTTGTCCGTCGTCTGTCAACTTTTACCTCGTTAAGACGATAGGACCTTCATTTTTCATCCGATTTTTACCAAACCTTTAACAGATTGTTAATGTCAATGAAAGCCCGGACAAGTTCGAAAACCAGCCAGATCAGACCAGTCACAGTGGTTATGGTCCTGTATTTAGTTAAAATCCTATATTTTGCGTCGTTAAGATGGTAGGGCCTTCATTTTTCATCCGATCTTTACCAGATTGTTAATATCAATGAAAGCTTGGGCAAGTTCGAAAACCAGCCAGATCAAACCAGTAACTGCGGAGTTATGGCCCTTTATTTAGTTAAAAATGCTATATTTTGCCTCATTAAGACAATAGGGCCTTCATCTTCCATCCAATCTTTACCAAACTTTACCAGATTGTTTATATAAATGAAAGCTCGGACAACTTCGACGACCAGCGGAGTTAAGACGATGAGGCATTCATTTTTCATCCGATCTTTACTAAACTTTACCAGATTGTTAATATTGGTGAAAGCTCGGTCGAGTTCGAAAACCAGCCAAATCAGACCAGTGAAAACGGAGTTAGGTCCCTTGATTTAGTTAAAAATGCTATATTTTGCCTAGTTAAGACGATAGGGCGTTCATTTTTCATCCGATCTTTATCAAAATTTATCAGATTGTTAATATAACTGAAAGCTCGGACAAGTTCGAAAACTAGCCAGATCGGACCAGTGACAACGGAGTTATGGGCCTTGATTTAGTTAAAAATGCTATATTTTGCCTCGTTAAGACGATATGGCCTTCATTTTTCATCCGATCTTTACCAACTTTACAAGATTGTTGATATCATTGAAAGTTCCGAAAGTTTAAAAACCAGACAGATTGAAATATGCAATATTTTGGCCTCATTGAGACGAAAGGGCCTTCATTTGGCCGGATTTCAGTGAACTTTTCAGGGATGATCGGTACCAAGCCTAGTTGTACATATCGTCGCCGTGTTCCGGTTGAATGATTTTGGCGGAGTTCTGACCCTTTAAAGGTTTTAATACAAAAACTGACTAGTTCTCCCGAACACCTAGCCGGATTAAACGATTTTTTTTAGGGATGGTCAGTTCCAGGTCTAGTGCAAATCATCGCCGTGTTCCGGTTCAATAATTTATGGCAGAGTTAAGGTCCTTTAAAGGTTTTAATACACAAACTTTGTCTGGACTAGTTCTCCTGAGCCAGATTTCAACGAAACGTTACAGGGATGATCGTGGGTGTCCCCCACCCACCCCCGAGTACTGAATACTCCTTCATTTTAGACCCAGTCTAGGAATCTTTATGTGAGGAAGCTATCCAGCTGGCTTGCGGAGCGTCGGTGGTTCTACCCAGGTGCCCGCCCGTGCACGAAACTTGCCCGGAGGGGCACCTGGGGTCTTCCTCCACCCGTGGAAGCTGGAAAGTCGCTATATGACCTTAGCTGTTGGTGCGACTATAAAATCCAATTCAATTCAGTTCATTTTAGACCCGAGTACTGAATACTATTTAACATGAATTTCTTCATAAAAATTAACCAATTATATTATTACCTATTTATTCGTCTATTTTTATGAAGATGGGATATAAAACGACATTTAAAACTGTATTAAAGGTTGTATCTTACCGTTTTACTGTTTTTGTGCATTTCAACAGGTTTTTTTTTACATAGAAAACATAGTTTGAAGGCATGTACCTATTTTTTATGCGTACTGAATACTAAATAATGTAATTTGCGGGTACTGGTATCCGGGCCGTGGGTACTGAATACTCTCTAAATTTGCCTTGAATACTGCGTACCAAAAGTGTGGGGTGGGAGGGGGGAACACCCCCATGATCAGCACCAAGCCTAGTTGTGCATATCGTCATCGCGTTCTGGTTTACAGATATTTGGCGGAGTCGTGGCCCTTTAAAGGTTTTTGATACACAAACATTTTCCGGGCTAGTTCTCCTGAACCCCTGACTGGTCTTCAACGAAACGACAAGAAGCCTAGTTGTGCATATCGTCGCCATATTCCGGTTGAGTGATTTTTGGCAGTGTTATGACCCTTTAAAGGTTTTAATAGCCAAACTGTCCAGATTAGTCTCTTCTGAACTCCTTGCCGGATTCAACGAATCTTGGTGGGGATGATCAGTACCAAGCCTAGTTGCATCTGTCATTGCCGTGTTCTGGTTGAATGGATTTTGGCAGAGTTATGACTCCTTAAAGGTTTGAAACTAACTTTGTAAAGACTAGTTCTCCTGAACCTCTGGCTGGATTTCAACGAAACGTGGCAGGGATAATCAATACCAAGTCTAGTTGTGTATGTCATCGCCATGTTCCGGTTGAATGATTTTTGAAAGAGTTATGGCCCCTCATACATAAACTTTATCTTTAGCCAGTAGAGCTCTCTTGGGCCTCTTGTTATTTTTTAGCCGTTTTTTTGGGGGGGGAAATCGGCTTATAGATCGGCGTAAACCGGGCAGGCGGCGGGCGTCCACATTTTGTTTTTTCTATATTTCTCCGCATTGCCATGTCCGATCTTCATCAAACTTTAACAGCATCTTACTCCCATTAACCACTGACCATATCCTGAAAACTAGGTCATTGTGACCTACTTTATCCGGGGGGGGGGGGTATTTTTTGTTATATCTCCGCATTGCCATGTCCGATCTTCATCAAACTTTAACAGCATCGTACTCCCATTAACCACTGACCATAACCTGAAAAATAGGTCACTGTGACCTACTTTCTCCAAAATATACCTTTTTGTTTAAGTTTCGGGGGGGGGGGGGGGGGGGGGGGCAGGAAATAATGTTTTTGTTATATCTCCACATTAACATGTCCGATCTTCATCAAACTTTAACAGCACCTTACTCCCATTAACCACTGACCATACCCTGAAAACAAGGTCACTGTGAACTACTTTATCCACAATATACCTTTTTGTTTAAGTTAAGAAAAGCTCTATTAAATACTTTCACAAAACACACAGGCACATCTTTCACATTTTCGAAAACCCGGCTTTAACGCCACCAGGCGTTTATCTCTTGTTAAGTATTTAATATACAAACTTGTCTAACATGTTTATTGTTAGGCTTTTGTAACAAGCAGTTATGCAGTTTGCAGTTATATACCTTGTCATTTAACATTGTTTACTATGGATAATCATGAAAAGAAAACTGTTCCACTAAATTTCAACCTGCATTAATATGTCTCTTAATAAATTCCAATTGATTTTACTCGCCTTTTTATTGTTTGACTTCTGACATTATTGCCCCGTGTGGTTTCCAGTGTACAATACAACTACTGCAATCTCACAAACACAATATCATATGCAGAGGGTTCTGACAGTATTGCCCCCAATCTCTCCCAGAGGCCATGTATGTGTATGCAAGGAACGACAACTCTGGGTAGAGATTGTATTACCCCGTGTGGTTGCCGGTGTACAATAAAACTACTGCAATCTCACAAACACAATAGCATATGCAGAGTGGCAGACCCCTCCCCCCTCCGCACGGTATACAATACAACCACTGCAATCTCACAAACACAATATCATGTGCAGAGGGGTAGCCCCCCCATCCCCCCACCCCACAGTATCTTGAAAATGGATCATGTCTGCTCTTTTCTTCTGTATTCTAAGGATGGGAGACCTAGGTGTATTAACCTCTCTTTATATGTTAAATGACTGATATTTCTGATCAATTTTGTGACACGGCGCTGTATTTGAATAATAATGTTGTCCTTTTTGAGATGACCATACACTACATGCGTATTCAAGGTGCGACCTAACAAATGGTTTGTATAGATGCATATAGAGGATTTTATCCATGTATGTGAAGGGTCTGGCTATGATTCTTAAGTTTATATTTGCTTTGTTTACTTTTGTAGTGATATGTTTATTAAATTTTAATTTACTCCAAGATCTTTTTCTTCTTGAATGTCTGTTATCGGTGTCCGTGTATTGTTTTGTCCATTTCATTGCCGATGTTATCCATTGTGTGTTCTAATGTTGATAGTCTTTTTTCATTAGTGGCTTTTCATTTCAATGAGGGATTTGTTCATATTTTGTAATGTTGGTAGGAGATGCTTGGATGTACTACGATTCCAGGAAACACCCAAATCCTGGTTAGATAAAAAATTATATTGCGTTAAGTTCATCTTTGTACATGTTAAGCAACATTTAGTCCACAGTTGGCACAGGTTTTTCGTCGAGTTATTTTGAACATTTATGCCCGTTCTCCATTGTATCGTGATGTAAATGGAGGATGAGCCTGGCACGTTTATTCCTGGCGCCATGTATCCTTTCATGTGTTGATGCCCCTTAAAACCCAATTCAGTTCAATTCTGACATTATTATGCAGTGACTGTTTCCATGAAAATCATTTCGTTGTGCGATGTAACTGAACAAACCCGGTGTACCGGAAATACAAATGCATTTCATAACACCAATGTGGAATGCACTTAATCCAGATATGCACGTAAAACATGTTTAAATGGCAACAAGTGATATGGATTATATCATATTTTGTCCAAAATGCCTCAAATTCTAACTTTTAAAATAAAAAAAAATTGTGGCGCCTTTTCATTGACCGCAAGTATATAAAAGCTTACAATTCATGTAAAGGTGCACACACGCCAATTCATGTAACACGTGCACACGCACTAAATTGGGTCTCGTGTTTTGCCTAGTTTAAGTTTGTTCTTGAGTTTTTGTTTTCTAAATTATTAAGTATGAAAGCTTTGAAATCAAAGGGTTTAAATGAACCGAGCTGTCATGTGCAATTTTGAACATAAAGAAATAATATTACTACGGGGTATATTAAAATGTTATATGCAGGGGAAGATGGTGCCATATCGATTCAAATTGTAAAATAAAACATACTTATCTAATTAGCAGTAACTTAAGAGCAATGCTGCATTTACCACTGCAAACTTATTGATATACCTGTTTATAAAGTGACCTTCAAATCGACTCCTGCAGTCAGTTTACCCTTTTTTCTTTTCTTTTTTTTAATTCAACCCCTGTTCAACTGAAATTATCTAGAAGGGTAGGTTACCCACTTCAGTCAAATGATTGTCACTTTTAATATATTTACCGAATGAACAAAAGAAAGTGCACATGCTTGTAATTAAGGTGTGGTGGTGGTGGTCACCATAATTGGAAGGTGCGCAACCATAGAACGGTTTTAGGCTTTCGTCGGTCTTGGTGTTAATGAGACAAGGAATCGGATATGTGTAAACTGTACTGAGCTAAAATATAAAGGACCCACTTCTGTTTCCCTTGTTTCTGCACAACAAGACAGAAATAAGTAATGATATACGTACGCAATAGAATAGACAGACCGCCATCAATAGTCCAACCAATTTATTGAAATGTTTAGTAAACAATGGAGATTATCCGACTTTTTCTGAAACATACATCTTTAGCATAATAAAACATCACTCTCTATATAAAAATGAATCCTAATTAGTTTAAATACTTTCTGTAGGTTCCTTCGCCAAAAAATCACCAAAAATCATAACAGCTTTTGTAGATTGAAGTTTTTGATTATCCACAGTTATCAAACTATCTCCCTTTGATTTCATATCATCCACAATATATTTTTTGAAACACTTTAATGGAATATTTAGTTCACTACAAATATCAAAAAAAAAATTATCCAAACTTCTTGTAAGCTGTTATACCAGGGCTTAATTATCAGCCCAGGTTATACTCACACGAAAAGTGGAACTATGGAAATACCAGCATTAACATTGGGTACTTTGTATGCTCCCCGAAGGGCGAGCATATAGTTGCCACTTTGTCCGTCTATAGTTGCCGCTTCGTCCGTCCGTGTGTCCATCACACTTTCTTGTCCGGAGCATATCTTCAAAACTACTGATGGGACTGCAATGTATATGATAGAGGGCAATGAGAGAAAGTGCAGAGTGCAAGAACCGTAACTCTGTCTTCGTTCAAATTAGAGTTCTTGCCTTTTGTAATGTTAAACTTAGAATTTTGTCCGGAGCATGTCTTCAAAACTACTGATGGGACTGCAATGAAACTTCACACAATGATAAAGGGCAATGAGAGGAGTGCAGATTGCAAGAATCGTAACTATATCTTCCTTCAAATTAGAGTTATTGCCCTTTGTAATTTTATTCTTAAATTTTTTGTCCGGAGCATATCTTCAAAACTACGGATGGGACTGCAATGAAACTTCACACAATAAAGGAGGGTAATGAGAGAAAGTGCAGAGTGCAAGAACCGTAACTCTGTCTCATTCAAATTAGAGTTACTGCTCTTTGTAATTTTATACTTCGAATTTTTGTCCGGAGTATATCTTCAAAACTACTTATGGGACTGCAATGAAACTTCGCACAATAATAGAGGGCAATGTGTGGAAGTGCAGAGTGCAAGAACTGTAACTCTGTCATCATTCAAATTAGAGTTATTTTCCTTTGTAATTTTATACTTAGAAATATTGCCCGAAGCATATCTTCAAAACTACTGAAGGGACTGCAATGAAACATCACATAATAATAGAGGACAATGAGAGGAAGTGCAGAATGCAAGAACCATAACTCAGATATCAATCAAATTAGAGTTATTGCCCTTTGTAATTGTATACTTAGATTTTCTATCCGGAGCATAAACTACTTATGGAACTGCAGATTGAAAACTGCTGGGTGATACAAGGCCATATGATAAGTTGAGGATACATTTCGGGGAGCATCCATGTTGCTAAGTCTAAGGAAGTAAGGTATGTCACAGTGTGATGCTACGGACCGTATAAAGTGACAAAGTACAATTCGTCATGTTACTGAGTATGAGGGTGTAACCCGTCTTTCCCCTGGAATTCGGAATACCAAGTAAATTACAACCGGAATTCGAAAACTCTCTAGAGTACAGCTGGAATCAGAATACTCTTGGAGCTCCAACTGCGCCCTAAATCGATTCAATAAAAAGTGTACGATTCAATAAAAAAAAGTTTTTGAATCACTGTGGAATATTTCACATTTGGTCAAAGGTCCGTACTTGTTTTATACTGTAAACCTCGTCAATATAATGTATAATTTGCATATAAAGTGAGAAATTCCAAGCCTGTTCACTATAAAACAACAACTTTTTAATAAAACAACTATTTAATAAAACAACAAATAAATACAATACATTTAAAACAAACAAAAACAACCCCAAAAAAATACTGTTTGTTCCGCGATGGATGGGTTTGACCATGTACGTAGGTTTGCCAGTTTGCAACATGTTTCTGCACACAACTTTGGTAGGCGCACCTAAATAATTATTCTTGTAATCCCATCAACCAGGACAGATTGTTGTTGTTGTTGTTATTTCGAAGGATTATAGTGCCTCCGCCCTTATGTGACACCAGAGAATCCCGGTACGCCACGGGCATTAGGTGTGCACTATATCTGTCGGAGTGTAGAGTTGTATCTGCGTTGATTGCCTCTGTGTCGTTTCGATTGTATGTATGTTGTCTCGCTGTGGCGTTGATTGGTGGCTGCTATGGTGTTGCTGTCCTACATCTACTGGTGTGGTGGAGCCTACATCCTCTACTGGTGTGTCCTACATCCGCTAGTGGGCCGTCTGGGTGCTGTGTCTTTGGGGGCCATCCCCGCCGCTGCAACCGTCGTCCCCGGAGGTTCAAAGTATCCATCCCAACAAAATAGAGATGTCTACTTTGAGTTTCTATAGGCACGCAGGTTGCTGGATCCCCTGCTCCATGTAACATCTCCGGGTCTTCCCTACGTCAGGTCCGTTCAGCTGCTGAGTCGCCGGCAACACACATTCAATATTTACAGAGCCGATATGTGCCACACCAAACATACACGCATACAGCATACACCGGCGCTCAGCTAACTGCATCTCTTCAGTGGTAGTGTCCCAGGCGATGTTCCATGGCGGGCAGGACAGAGGATACGACACCAATCTTGGTCAACAACACTGCCGGATCCAGCGCCCTTATAAAAACGCGGATACACAGCAGTGTTGTAGTGCCTTCCCCACGACGTGCACGTGTCGGAGTCCACAGAGAAGTGAAACCAGGACAGAGTCCTCAAGTTATATATATATAAGGACCCTGACCAGGATAAACCACGTAAACATGGATATTGTGGAAAATGAACATGCATGTAACCAGGGCCCTATTCAATTTCACCCCAGACGTAACAGATAAAATAGTATTCCTAAGTATACAAACTCGACTTGTTGACATTTAACAATTATCCATATTGATTGTGACATGTGTGATAACTGATAATTAGGTGTGACTAATTTTAAAGAATTTGCAAACAAAACCCAGTTTTGGCGTGAAAATCGAAACAGTCCTGCATTTCATATGGAAAGTCATTGATAGGATACTTCCATCGGGGCATAATTTGTAAACTGTCACCGTGTAAACAGGCGAGTGCATTATTAAATAATAGGGGTATCAACTTTACTTAACTGACTAAATTATTTTAAAGTGGCATAAACAACGCTTTTTGTCATACGATTTCAAAATTATTTATTAATTTTAATACTTATTGGATAATGCCATACCATTTTACCGCATTAGTCGATGTTTTAGGGCTATAATTAGTGCACTCGTGCATTCATTAGATGTGATTTACCTTTTACTAGTAATAAGTCTGCCCAAAATAGAGACTGGTTTACATGATTAAATTTCGCTAAATTTCGCATCAAAGCGAAGCGAAAGATAACAAAATATCAGCGTTACCCGTCCTTTTCCGCTGCCATTCTCAGCTAACAAGAAGTAGCTGGCTCACCACTGTTCAAAGATTTATTTTCTCTTTGATTACGTCGGCCTAGCACATTAAAATGGTAATTATTCCAGCATTACCACTTAGTATTTTAATTTTGATTATGAATTGGCAAGCACAACAACACAGAATCATACTAGTTTGTCTTGATCATGACCCACGTGGGTAATACACATTGCGGGTGGGGTATGGAGCTATGCTTTTATCTTGAATGGCCCATCTGGATTTGTACCATTGTATTTCCATAGACCGTAAATAACAACAAAATACAACTGTTTCTTAAGTTACCTTTATGTATTAAACTGTCCAAACAAATCATAAACACTCCCAACTGATCTAGGATGTTCACTGCCACTCATATAATCCGAGCCTTCTCTGACCTTACCAGCCCTTTTTACGATTTTTGATATTTCATCTGGCTGTGTACGGTCAGAGGAACTCCTATAGTAAAAACACGGGGATTTCCTCTCCCGCGAGGGAGAGGAGCTACCTCTTGGATTTAAATCAATATATCTATGTAAGTATTCATTGGATTAGCATTTCAAGCATATAAACCGATTATCAATATATTTATTTACCTATCTGAATCGAAATATTTGTTTTATTAACCTTAATAAACTTGTAACGATCAACCTTTTCAGACTTAAGTTAAAAAATATTAAATTTCCATCATTCAGGTCAAATGTCACGTGATCGTGACCGGTGCGCCGATAAATATTTCCCGCAAAATTCAAACAATTTCAAAATTGTGACCAACTTTTCCTTTTGGCACTAATATTTTTTTTTAACAATATCTAATTGTTTATCTTTAAAGTTTAGACCCTAATTATGCTCCGAGAACATTTTGCTCCATTCCAAAAATCCCTCGATGCTGTCAATTTGATAGCGGACTTATTTGATGAGGGGAATATGAATACCTCTCGCGAGAATATCACGGGAATTTAATTAATATGCAAAATGACAATATGGCGGATATAGTAAATAAAAGTGTACTTCAAAACATAAATGTTTTATTGTGCCGCTACCATCGATAAAGGTGCAGTTTTATCATTGCAACTTGGTATAATAGACATTAATTGATCGATCTGTTGAGCTAAATTTATCGTAAAAATCGACCCGACACCGCAAACATCGTTGAAAGTGCATGTCTGTGCGTTTTTAGTAATCCCCCGGTTTTCACTATAGCAGTTCCTCTGACCCTATAAAGCCGCAAAAAAAAAAAAATAATAAAAAGAAGGCTTTTAGGGTCAGAGAAGGCTCGGATTACCACTCATAGTGCATAAAATGCACGTCGACGAATTTTGATATGCCCCGTCCTCCAACATGCATACGAAAATCAGAAAGTTTGACTTTATGTGTGGATTTTTGGAAAGATAATAAATAGTCCATTTAAACTGAAACACTGAATATTATAAGTGTAATACTTAAAGAGAAGAATAATCATTTGTTATCCATTTCACACTGAAATTTTAATCCAAAAAACAATTTGATATGAAATACATTAGTTTAAATCTAGGTACTATCAGGGAGTAAGTATACAGGGAGGAGAAACGGATCATTCTGCCGTATTATGTTGTCGCGCGTGTATTTCACTACTGCGCGGAAATGACTACTTCCGGTTGTTTCGTCTGTGAAAAACAGCAATTTCTTATAAATTATTACACTTACAAACTCAATAAAGGTGCGAAATTTAAACATAAGTATTATTTATTCACATTGTGTCCTCTGATACAGAGCGTGTATTTGTTTGCATGTATAAAAGCACATTTTACCAGACGGTTCCGTGTAACAAAGATGGCGCCACTCTGCGCCAAATAAAAAATGGTGACGGTGTATAGCTGTTGCAAACGAGACTACGGGTTATTTAGGCATTAATAATAACAAAAAGTGAATAGTTGACATATTTATCTTTGTCAAGAAGGTAATGTCATGGTGGTAATTATTAGACAAAGCCTAAAAAAGAGGTGATGAAAATGTGCCTTTTGAGATATCATCTGAAATTTTTACTCTTTCAAATTAAAAATAGTGTGGAGCTATTGCAAACGAGATACGAAGTAGGGGTTATATTAGGCATTAATAATCACCAAAAGTCAATAGTAAACATATTTATCTTTGTCAAGAAGGTAATTTCGTGATGTTGATTATAACAGAAAGCCGTTAAAAAGAGGCTGTAAAAACTACCTTATTTGAGATGTTGGCTGAAATTTAAACTTTTCAAATGTAACGCGCTTACGATCGATTTACCTGTATCGATAAAATAGTAAATGGCGGCGTCCTAGCGCGGCAACTTAAATCGATAAACTAGAGTGTGTATGAACCCGTTTCTCCTCCCTGTATACTTACTCCCTGGTACTATGTATTGTTTGAACGGCAAAACACAAATGTCGGTGCAGTGACGTATACACACAGTCTGAAGTTGTCCGCAGGGTTTTTGGTCAAACGCATCAGGCCTTTTTCTACTATTCTCACGGGTCCGACTATCGGACCTGTTCCCAATGCCAAATATAGTTGTTTTTTCCCAATTCTGAAATAAAATTCCCCATTTTTTTATTTTTTTAAATTTTATTTTTTGTATTAAGTCAGGTCAAATATACAAATGTTTACAAGGAAATACTATAAAAATAACAATATTTAAATCAAGTATCATGTATTGAAACCAGGCAATTAAAACAACCTGATATTTATGTACAACTAACTTACGAAAATTCCCAATTTGAGGCGTAAAGCGATTAAATTTTTTCCCAATTGTCTAGGGTCTTTTTTCCAAAATGGGCAGAAAAAGGCCTGCGCATTGAGACGTGAAGGGGTGCATCTATAAATGTCCATATGTAAAAAAGCATCCCAGACATCAAAATTAATAAATGAGATTGTCAGATGCCAGTGAACATTTTATATATGTTGGACGTCGGACATGCCCAGTGAAATTGGGACAAATTGGTAGGAGTTATTGTCAGATATTGTAAATGTACTCTTTGAAGAGAGATGCATTTACTGAAGATGTTTATGATCCTTATTATGATTCGGATTTCTAATTCCCATATAAATTGGTGTGACTATTGTTGGTCTAATTCCCGCCTTACAGGAATTAAAACTTCACTGAAATTTCGCGGCAAATGATATTTACCTTCTCAACACTTAATTGGATGTCAATAAATATCCGATTTAACAATAACATATTGCCCAATTTAACAACAGCGTATATGGATTCCTTTTTTTATATATATATTTTTTTTCAGTCTTACAAGGACACAAAAGCCCCAACTGATGAGGCTCCAATCCACAGAATCAGGATCACATTGACCAGCAGGAATGTCAAGAGTCTGGAAAAAGGTACATGCATATTGATGTTTCATACTTATTTGGGAAATACAGTAGATGCAAACAAGTAAAAAGACAGTACCAATACCGTCGGGTGTGTTTTTTTTGTCTGTTTTTATAGCCGTTACTGGGCTGTATTCCCAATGCCAAAACATATATTTTATTTCCAGTTAAAAGAAAAAAATATAAAAAAAGAAAATAAGGAATTTGTGTTACACGTACTGAGAAGAAAACGCTTATAAATGCCTCTGTTGACCTTGGTGTACTGAAAACAGTATTAAAGATACAATTATTAAATTAATTTTTTGCTGTATTTCCCCCCAATTTTATGAAAAATCACACTAAAATTCCCAATCGTTACAGTATGGGGTATGTTCCCAAAGTAAAGAAAAAACACTGACCGTCATGTTCACATTAGTTAACTTTTGTTATGATTTACGGCTATACAGCGCATCTGATGAAGCAGAGATAGATAGGGACAGATGAAATGTACAATGATTTCACTCTATCTCTGACACTGATATGCAGTCTGAATTGATTGCCAGTTGAGTTTATAATAATTTGCTTTCACTTCTAAATAATATGAAGTTTCTGTTTAAAAACAATAAATTACACTCCTTCTGGCAGTGTATTAGCCAGCCAACCGTGCAGCCGTATTTTGCACGGCCGTTTTTGAAAAATCGCTGCCAATATTTGGGGGAGTGGGTGGGGTAAAAAAAAAGTTTTTTTTTTTTTTATCAACAACACTTCCAAACTCTTACTTTCTCAATTTTGTTATGATTTGTATTCATTTGTAGAAGAAATATGATCTAAAATATATTTTTTTCACCTTTATCTGTAAAATAAATTACCACAGAGACACCCACTTATTGCGAATTGGCGCGTAGCGCGTTAGCAACTTATTTTGCACACCCTGTTTGCATATTTGCACACCCAGTTCTTGAATTTCTGCCTAATACACTGCCTTCTGGTATCTGTAGTTTGCATGCATGTTTCTTTCAACTACCATGATTAGAATAGCATGCCAAATTTTCATGAGTGTTTCAGTATGTGCTGACACGGTCAAGGGAGACTACTACAACACTAATCTATAATATCTATTTAAACATCAGTATGTGCTGACCTGATCAAGGGTGCCAAGGAAAAGAACCTGAAGGTGAAGGGACCAGTACGTATGCCCACCAAGATTCTCAGAATCACAACCAGGAAGACGCCCTGTGGTGAGGGATCAAAAACTTGGGACAGGTAAGCTTTGCTAGTCCTGTACATTTATTCAAAATTCGTGAAAATCAATTGTAAACAGACATGTTGTAGTGATGATGATGCTATCCATACATTCGCAGTTTCCACCAGAGAGCAGAGCGGGCTCAAAGATGGCCCAATACCTTCCTTGGATGTCTGAACACAACTCATTTTCTATTGATTTTCTTTGAATTGTATACCAGTTATACTGTAATAATCATGTCTTGAAGCTACTAGTACTAACTTTGACTGGCATGGGCAACATTTCTATTATTTACTGCTGTAGCTGGTAGATAGATAAATATGACTTGTAGGTGGGCTGTCACAGAATAAAATTTCAATGTCTAATGATGTTGATAACTGTCGAACAATCCTTTTTGTTTTAAACGGACATATTTTGTATAACCTTAAAAAAACTAACCCGCCAAATAATAGGTAAAATTATACCTCGAAACTGTTGATCTTTAACTGTTAACTCTTGTAATAACGTTTATCATGCAGATTGCACTTTCTGCCTAATAAAGGGGTGACCAATAAAGCAAATCAATGCAGAATCCCTCGGCGTTTATTGTACATAACGTTATCTGACGTCATAAAACGAACAAAAAACACAACTTGACGGCATCCTGGATAAGCGTAACATTCTACGTAATAGATATTAATAGTAATTCATACAGAAAATATGGATAATCTACATGATAAATAGAATATTGTCAGTGCCTTTTACTATCGAGTTTATTAGGCTCGGCAAGAAAACGAAGAAAGTCTCTGCAGAGCCTCGCCATTCTTCGTTTCCTAAGCCTCGACTAATAAACTTGATAGTATCAGGCACTGACATGTTCTCTATATGTGTGCCATTAAAGGTATAGGTTTATTCAAGGCTTAAAATACTTGGGATTGAATATGTGTAAAATGAATTAGTTGTAAATACGACGCTCCAGTTTTGTGGTTTGGCCTGGCTGGTTAAAGATGTTTATATTATACCTATAGAGTTTGGTTTTTCTTAATATGTGAGATAAATATACCTCGTCGTCATCCGTGTTAGAAATGGTTTACGTATCTGTTATCAACATTGCCTGTTGAAGGCGGGGTAGGGACTACAAACATGGAAGGATCATACCATAATGCTATTCAGTAAGAAGTATTCTGGCAGAAATGTTGCTATAAACTCAATTATTATCATTTTTCAAGTTCTTGTTCGGAACGCTCTTGTGGTGGTGGTTCTTGTGGTGATGATGCTATCCATTCATTCGCAGTTTCATTCCGAGATCAGATTGAGCTCAAAGATGGCCGAATACCTTGGATGTCTCCACCACAACTGACCTACTTTTTTATGCCAAATTTTGTGTGGCTGTAAATTCAATGAATCAGAACATATTTAACACCCTGAAAAACATGATTGACTAGGTTATAAAAAATTTCTTGCTAAATGCTGGTAGGCAGGTTCAGATTTCCAGCATAAAGAATTTACTGGTTGGCACTCTTTTGTTCTTGCAGTTTTATCTACAAATGTGTTCATATGAGTCCATTGCAATCATCATGAAAAAATCATTTCGCAAGAGAGTTGCATCTTTGTTTGTCAGATGTGTTTATTAAGTTCCATACATTTCAGATTCCAGATGCGAATCCACAAGCGCCTGATTGATCTCCACAGTCCCAGCGAGATTGTCAAGCAGATCACCTCCATCAGTATCGAACCCGGGGTTGAGGTCGAGGTCACCATCGCCGACGCATAAACTCACATGTTGTCATTGATGTGTCCGATAAAACCTCAATAAAACGAGAAAAACACTGACATGAACTTGTATACTTTTTATATGCCAATATGACGAAAACTGGACGTGTTATGGTATGGGTTTTCCATCCGTAAACAAATGCATTCCTAACTTCAAAAGCATAACACGCATGCTGGTGAAACTTCATGAATACATTACCCTAGGTGAAAGTAGGAACCCTATTGTTTCTGGAGTTCACAGGTTTAGAATACGCATTCCGAGCGGTAACTTCAACCTTAATACTTCAACGATCAGGGCAGGAAGTTACGATACTCTTCCTACGTAATATTTGAAGTCAAATTGATAGATTGTTAAAGAATTTCTATTCATCTTGCATCAATGAGGACTCGTCATGGTGAGCTGACGAGTTTTCTTGCCCAGAAGGTACATTGTCCGTGGTGATGGTAGGAAACATACTGGTTTTGGGGTCAGTAGGGCCTCATTAACTCATAATTGTCACGCATACACTCCTGAAACTTGCATTGCCCTCCTCATTAACTGCATAAGTATCACGCCAACACTCCTGAAACTTGAATTGCCCACATTTTTAACTCCATAAGTACCACGCCAACACTCCTGAAACTTGCATTGCCCTCCTCATTAACTCCATAAGTATCATGCCAACACTCCTGAAACTTGCATTGCCCTCCTCCTTAAATCCACAACTGTCATGCCAACACTCCTGAAACTTGCATTGCCCTCCTTCTTAACTCCATAACTGTCATGCCAACACTCCTGAAACTTGCAATGCCTCCTCATTAACTCCATTAGTATCACACCAACACTCCATTGCCCTTGGTGTGGTGTCGCGCTATTTGCATATTGGGTCAGTTGGTGAATTCCGGAAGATAACTCTTGAAGTATTTTAATCTAGTCTTGAAACTTTGAAGGTACATTGCCCTTGGTGAGAGAAGGAGCACTATTGCCTCATACGGAACTGGACAAAAATCATAATTATCCTAAAATGTGAGGAAAATGATGAAACACTGCCATTTGTAATTACATACTTGTATAAATAACAGTACTCAATTATACAATATAGTCCTATTTGACTTTTCCTGTCTCTTGGATGGTCATGTAATACAGTCTAGACTGTATACAAGATAGATCCACGATCTCGCTTGACATGTTGACACTTAAATAGATTTTGCCCAATCCCATTACACCTGTATAACTGTATATTGGTTCAGTAGAGCAAGAACATTTGGTGAACTATTGACTTCCAATACTCACTTATATTCGGAGTTATATAAAAGCATTGGTCAAGTAGAACGTAATTTGAACTTTAACACACCGACCCGTGGTGTACGCACTGCATCCGATTGAAATATTAACTTCAAGATGGCGTTATGTCGAGCGACGAGTGGTGACGAAAAACGCGCCTTGAAAAAATTCAATAACAATTAGAGGTCAAAAGTCCTTATATTGAATGCACGCGTGTCCCAAATATGCGTTCACACGGAGTACTCAACATAGATGACAGCGCATCGGCTGCATTCTAGCAATGCACTGGCTAGAAAAAAACGACGACTCGGGCATGTGATTTGTAGCTCTACTAGTCGAACAACAGCAGAGCTTATGGGATGGCGAGTTGTCCGTCGTCCGTTAACTTTTGCAACTTCTCATGAACTGCTGGGTAGAATTTGATGAAAGTTCACAGGAAGCATTCTTGCATGGTGCTCTTTCAGATTCTTACAAATCGTCACGATGCGACAACAAATATGACCACCGTTACTAATAATAGAACCGTTTTTAAACAATTACTTCTCATGAACTGTGTTCTTGGGCAAGACACTTTCCCTTAGCCTCGTCCTTCGGATGGGGACGTGAACCGTTTATTGTCTATCCTCCGAGCACGTTGAAGAACCATAGGAATCTATTCGAAAATAAGAGTAGGGCACGGTTCCCGGATTCCTATGTATCCTTCCCCTCTCTCTGGGGCGGCTCTAAATAACCTATACTGTGTTGATGAGCCGTTAAACAACATTCGTGAACTGTTGGGTAGAATTTGACGAAACTTAACACAAAGCATCCTTGCTCCTCTCAGATTTATACAAATCGTCCTGATCCGTCAACAAATATGGCCGCCGTTACTAAAAATAGAAAATCTTATAACTACTAATTAACCAATGACGCACTTGTTTTCTCATAAAACGCTGTTTCATGGGTTCAAATCCCAGGGGCAGATTGTCATTATTTTGAAACTTAAGTTTCACTGGTTATGTTAAAAAAATTCTCATTTATTTTGCTCAAACTGTGATTACCTATTTAGCCAGTAGAGCGATACAGTGCCTCGTGTTGATAATCTGTCCATTCTTGAATACTGCTCTCAAATCCAATCCACATATTCGGACTGTCACATTCACCAAATATCATGTTAAACCAGCCAAAGCCGATATATATGAATTATTGATAAACGACCCATTAACAACTTGTACAGAGCTAAGTTTGAAACAGTCTCATCCCTCATCGCTACGGGGTTCGAATGCAAGAAAATGTAGATTCTTACGCATGCATGAGGTATACAGTACTGGTTCTACCCACTGGTTCGACCGTCACATGTAGTCTAAAATGTGATGAAAATGAGAAAAACACTATTCAATCAACGAAATTATACAGACTATTTATTTACCCTCGCACCAAGGAGATCCCGAGGAATTACGAGTCGTATTTATCACTGCCATGCATTTGTCAAATAAGCGAAAACACGTGTCCATACAATAACACACCGTTTCTAAACTGACCTTAAAACATACACATATTACAGTTTCAATATTTGTTTTGAAGAAGTACTGAGGCTTTTCTCCTCGATTCTTATAATATTGTGGCCAATAGTTTGATAATCTAGTCTCGCATTGCTATTAAAATGGTCCATCAACACATTATCTGTGTATATATAGTTCTCCTGAAATGGAATATTTACATGCATGATGATTAATCTCAACTTCAGTTAGGCGATGCAGTAATTAAAACAAGAGGTTGGCATATAGTAGTCGCACTGTCCGTTTGTTCGTCCGTACAATCGTGTCCGGTTAATAACTCTGACAATAACGGACGGATTTTCAAAAACTTGGCACAACTGCTGGCCACAATAAGACGTGTCGCGCACGTGGCTAATATGTCACACTTAGAGGTCAAAGGTCAAAATGAAATGCTTTCGTGTCTGGTCAATAACTCTGACATTCATGGACAGATTTTCAAATAACTTGGCACAAGTGCTCACCACAACAAGACGACCTGTCGCGCACAAAATCCAGGTCCGTGGCTCCATGGTCAGGGTCACATTTAGAGGTCAAAGGTCAAATCGTTTCCGGTCAATAACTGGCATTTCTGGACGGATTTTCAAAAAACTTGGCACAAGTTCTCACCACAACAAGACGACATGTCGCGCACAAGATCAAGGTCCGTGGCTCCAAGGTCAAGGTCACACTTAGAAGTAAGGTCAAATCGTGTCCGGTCAATAACTGCATTCCTGGACGGATTTTTAAATAACTTGGCGCAACAAGACGACGTGTCACGCATAAAATCCAGGTCCGTGGCTCTAAGGTCAAGGTCACACTCTGAGGTCAAAGGTCAAATCGTGTCCGGTCAATAACTGGCATTCCAGGACAAATTTAAATAACTTTGCACAAGTGTTCACCACAACAAGACGACGTGTCGTACACAAAATCAAGGTCTGTGGCTTCAAGGTCTCACTTGGAGGTTAAAAGTCAAATTGTGTCCGGTCAATAACTCTGGCATTCCTGGACGGATTTTCAAATATCTTGATACAAGTGCTCACCACAAGACGATGTGTCGCGCACAAAATCCAGGGCTGTGGCCCCAAGGTCAAGGTCACACTTAGAGGTCAAACGCCAAATGGTGTCCGGTCAATAACTTGTGAATGCCTGGATAGATTTTCAAATAAATTGGCACAAATGCTCACCACATCCAGACGACGTGTCGCGCACAAAATCCAGGTCCGTGGCTCCAAGGTCAAAATTAGAGGTCAAAAGGTCACTTCGGGGGCATTTATCACTTACAGTGACATTTCTTGTTTCCTATGTAGCAAAAGAACGCATGATAGGGTGCTTTGTTTAAAGGAAGTTTTATAAGTGCACATAAAGCAGAAAGTAAAATGAACACAAAATATAACACTGCAAAAGGCATCAACTCTTTCAGTCTGATAAGAGTTATTGTTATTGCACTCTGCACTTCCTCGCATTGCCCTCTATCATTGTGTGAAGTTTCATTCCAGTCCCATTAGTAGTTTTGCAGTTATAGAGCAGACATAAATTGTAAGGAGACAATTACAGTGTGCAATAACTCATTTTTAAATAAAGACAGAGTTATGGTTCTTGCGCTCTGCACACCCTCTTATTGCCCTCTAATATTGTGTGAAATTTTACATTCCAAATTATAAGTATGAAATTGCAAAGGGCAATAACTCTAATTTAAATGAAGACAGAGTTACGGTTCTTACGCTCTGTACTTCCTCTGTCATTGTGCTAAATTACAATGCAGTCCATCTAGTAGTTTTTGAGTTATTGAGCGGACACAAAATGATAAAATTACAAAGGGCAGTAACTAACTTAAATGAAAGCAGAGTTATGGTTCTTGCGCTCTGCACTCAATGTGTGAAATTGCTTTTTTATTTTATTAAATTTAACTGGAATATCGATCAACATGGACGGATTTGTAGCATAATTGTGTAAACACGCGTAAAATATGTCACGTCTATGGTCGATCTGAATGCTTACGGTTATACAACAATTAGAAACCATTACAAGCAGGACATTCTGTAAGTCCATTCGCATAAGCGGAACAACTGAAAGCACAAATGCATACCTGTTTTTATAGGACGGATTTCGCCCTTTTTGTCTCGCCCACATAACATAGCAGTCACTTTTCCGGCAGCGGCGGCGGCCACATTTTAAATCCACTATAGCTCAACAACCGCTGCTCGATTTTTTTCTGAAACTTTGTCAGACGCTTTGTTGGGTAAAGGAACATCACGTAATGCCAAAATTACCAAGGTCAAGTCATATTTTGCGTTATTTTCCCAAAACTTAACCTTGGTTAGGTAATTTAACCTTTGTTAGGTAACTTAACCGCAGTTCACTGTATGTGATTGCCTCATTTTCTTTGTTTGATACTTGGTCGTTGGCATTGGTGTACATCACTGAACGACACAAATTACCAAGGTCAAGGTCATATTTTGCCTATTTCCCCCAAACTTAATATTTTTTACGTAACTTAACCTTGGTTAGGTAATTTAACCTCAGTTAACTTTTTGTGATTGCCTAACTTTATGTCTGATACTTTGGTCATATGTATGGTTGGCATTGGTGGACATTGCTGAACGACAAAAAATACCAAGGTCACGTTTTGGTTTATTTGCCCAGTTTGGTTAGGTAACTTAACCTCAGTTTACTTTATGTGATTGTCTCACTTTATGTCTTTGATACTTGGTCATATGTATTGTTATACCCTTGCTAAACCAAATTTAGGGGGTACTCACCCTGTCTGTCTGTAGACGCAACATTGTCCGCTCAATAACTCATCTCCCCCTCAAGCAAATCTCATAGAACTTCATGCCTGGACTGCCTGTGATGAAAGGATGACCCGTTTTAATTGTGAGGTCAAAGGTGAAGGTCACCATGGCGTTATAATAGAAAACATTGTCCACTCCATAACTCCTCTCAGACTGAAGCAAATCTCATAAAACCTCAGAGATGAACTGCCTTTGGTGAGAGGAGGAACCCTATTGATTTTGAGGTTAGTTGATCAAAGGTCAAGGTCACTGGGACCCGATAATGAAAAACCTTGTCCGCACCATAACTCCTCTCTCCCTGAGGCAAATCTCGTGAAACTTCATAGATGAACTGCATGTGGCGAGTGGACAACCTCTATTGATTTTGAGGTCAATAGGTCAAAGGTCAAGGTCACCAGCACCTGATAATAAAAAACCTTGTCCGCTCCATAACTCCTCGTCCCCTGAGGCAAATCTCATGAAACTTCATGAGTGAACTGCATGATGAGAGAGGACAATCTCTGTTGATTTTGAGGTCAGTAGGTCAAAGGTCAAGGACACCAGCACCCGATAATGAAAAACATTGTCCGCTCCATAGCCCCTTTCCCCCTGATGCAAATCTCATGAAACTTCATGAGTGAACTGCATGTGGTGAGAGGACAACCCCTATTTATTTTGAGGTCAGTTGGTCAAAGGTCAAGGTCGCCGTGACCCGATAATGAAAAACCTTTCCGTTCCATTACTCATCTCCCCTGAAGCAAATTTCATGAAACTTCCTGTGTGGACTGCCTGTGGTAAGAGGACAACCACTTCTGGTTTTGATTCAGTAGATAAAAGGTCAAGGTCACCGGCACCCGATAATGAAAAAACCTTGTCCGCTCCATAACTCCTCTATTCCATGAAACTTCATAGGTGAACTGCCTGTTGAGGGAGGATGACCCCCATTAATTTTGAGGTCAGTAGATCAAAGGTCAAGGTTACATGGACCAGATAATAAAAGATCTTGTCCGCTCCATAACTCCACTCTCCCTGAAGCAAATCTCATTAAACTTAATAGGTGGACTGTCTGTGGTGAAAAGATGGCCTCTATTGGTTTTGAGGTCAGTAGGTCAAAGGTAAAGGCCACCATTACCTGATCATGAAAATCCCATTCCACTCAATCTTTACTCAAACAGTAGGGTGGGGGAATGGGGGTGGGGGTGGGAGGACTGGTAGTGGGGGTTTATTTGTCGCGCCTAATAAGGCGACAGCTCTAGTTGACATTGGTGGACATCGCTGGATGACAAAATAATCCAAGGTCAAGGTCATATTTTGCGTTATTTTCCGGGGGCCTCTTGGTCGTGAGGCAATATGCTAACCCCACGACCGCCATCTCTAAGACGAACACATACAAGTTTTCCCTGATAACTGTTCAAATATATCCCAGCTGTTGCAGCTGAGTTCGCAACAGCCGAGGTCCCCTCTTTGGTACACTTCTACTAAAGGGATCTCTCTTCTCTCGGTAATCTCTCTGGAGCTCTCACTTAATGATACAAGATAAAAGATACGATAATATTTATTTTAAGTTTGTTTTTATAAACAAATATAACATTAGCTCTGTGAGCTATTTTCTGACGTAACATATGTAAACATAAAAACATATCAAAGGACTGAAGGTCCTGAGAGTCGCCAAGATTGAACAGTGTCTATCTTCTTGATGAAGTTAAAGGTTTTTAAATATTGAGAAAGTAAGAGTTTTTCCGCTATTTTTCAAAAACGGCCGGGCAAAAGATGGCTGCACAGTTGGCTGCCTAATAACTTCCCCTCTGGAAAATAACCGATAGTATGAATCAAATTGAGTACAATGTACAATAGACGAATCTAATTGAGTACGAAGTACGAAATTTCGTAGGAGTTGTCGTTCTTGAATTCATTCTATTTTTAGAAGCAACAACGCCAAGGAAACAGACCGATGATTTTCGAAAAATCGATTTTAGCAATTTTACGGGAGTTTTTCACACAATTCCGTGGGGCCGGGAGGAGGGTTAGAATTGCGTGAGATTTCATCTCACGCCGTGAGGTATCACATGTATGCAATAACTACAATATTTACTGGCATTTAGTTCCCAGTTTGTTATCTGGGTCACACGTCATGAGCGGCACATCCGGGTAACTCCATTCATGAAATATATATATGCGTGTATTATTGCGCATAGTATTTCAGTTCCTTTTTCAAAAAAGACACGTATATACTGTATACAATGACAATTATTCATAATCAGTAGGTATATTATTCGGTATATATAACGTTCATGTCAGTCACCTTATGAAATTAAGTTATACTTGATGCAGTTAAAGGAACTACATTCTCGAAGTTCGTAAAGCACCCAATCCGATTTTTTTGGTGTATTAATGCGCATAATATTTCGGTAAACCTACAAAAAAGACATGTTTATACTGTATACAATTACAATTATTTCATTATTTCACAATCCGTAGTTATATTACTCGGTATACATAACGTTCATGTATTTGAAGCAGTTAAAGAGGACTACATTGCTTACAACGGTAAAGCGTCTCACCCGTTTGTTTTAAAAACTCCCTATTCAGAAATTGCTCTATATACATATACGGTATACACGATTCCAAAGAGTCAGCCATGCTGACGCATGGCAACTCAATAATATAGCGGCTAAAACAGAAAGAGTAAGGGGTTAAACATATATATATCAGTGTTATTTAAAACATCACATGTTATTAATAACATACAATCGTAAAATATAATTCCAAATGTTGAAATAATGATATGTTAACAGGTAATTTAAACTATTTTCAATCCAATATGCACTGAAATAATTAGCAATGGGAAATTGGACGGCTTCAAATCAACGAGTGCTTAAACCGTAACACTCCCTGGTCTGTATCATATCAATTCATTTATTTCAATTCAAAACATGTACAATCTTCCATGTCTAAGAAATATGGGGTGCCCCAGGGTTGTGTTCTGGGCCGTCTTCTCTTTCTGGTGTTCACTATTGATTTACCTTGAATTCATGAAAGAAGACGACTCAGCATTCTACTCAATACGTGATCGACCGTTCTTAATCATGACGAGTTACCCCAAAGACAAAACAATAGACAATTGTCAGGGTCCGGTTTCTACATTAGGTATTGATAGGCCTGTATTCCCGGAAACAAGTTCGGGCCAAGATAGGTATGGACTTGTATGATTCGGACAATAGTCATGGCCAGGTTTCAACATCGGCTCATGGCCAGGTTTTTACATCAGATATATGTGTAGGCTTGTATGGGCTTGTATTACGGGACAACAGTCAGGGTTAGGTTTGTACACAAGGTATATGTATGGGCTTCTATTAACGGACAATACCCAGGGTCAAGTTTGTTCATAAGGTATATGTATGGGCTTGTATTAAGGGACAATATCCAGGGTCAGGTACGTACATTAGGTATTTCTATGAGCCTGTATTAAAGGACAATAATCAGGGTCAGCTTTGTACATTAGCTTTTATTAAGAGACAATATCCAGGGTCAGGTATGTATATGGGGCTTTAATTAAGAGTTTGTACATTATGTATATGTATGGGCGTGTAATAAGGGACACTATCCAGGTTCAGGTTTGTACACAAGGTATATATGTGGGCCTGCATTAAAGGACGCTATCCAGGGTCAGGTTTCTACATTAGACATATGTATGGGCTTGTAGTAAGGGACACTAGTCAGGGTCAAATGTCTGCATAAGGTATATGTATTGGCTTGTATTAAGGGACAATAGTTAGTGTCAGGTGTCTGCATAAGGTGTATGTATGGGATTGTATTAGGAACAATAGTCAGGGTCAGGTTTTTACATTAGATATATATGTATGGGCTTGTAGTTAGGAACAATAGTCAGGGTCATATGTCTACATAAGGTATATGTATGGGCTTGTATTAAGGGACAATAGTCAGGGTCAGGTTTCTGCATAAGGTATATGTATGGGCTTGCATTAGGTTTCTACATTACGTGTATGTATAAGCTGATATTATGGGACAATATCCAGGGTCAAGTTTGTACATCAGGAATATGTATGGGATTGTATTAAGGGACAATATCCAGAGTCAGGTTTGTACATAAGGTATATGTATGGGTTTGTATTAAGGGACAATAGTCAAGATTAGGTTTCTGCAGATGTATGTATGGGCTTGTATTAAGGGAAAATATCAAGGCGTCCGCTTTCTACATTAGATTCATGTATGGCCTTGTATTACGGGACAATAGTCAGGGTCAGGTTTGTACATAAGATGTATGTATGGGCTTGTAATATGGGACACGCGTCAGGGTCAGATTTCTGCAGAAGGTGTATGTATGGGCTTGTATTATGGGATAATAATAAGGTGTCAGGACCTGTTTTATTAAACATCTTACAATAAGTCTCAAATTTTAAAATCGTTCACTTTTTGCACCTAAGAATTCAATGTAGACAATTATGTGTGCATGAAGTGCAGAAATATCACATGTACAAGAAAATGAAATGAAATCACGTTTATTTGAAAAGTGTAATTGATAGTGAAGCATTTAAGAAATTGATTTAAGATCGATATGGTCGTAAGTTGTTTCATAAAACGGGGCCCGGGTGTCTACATAAGTTGTATGTATGGGCTTGTATTAAAGGACAATAGTCAGTGTCAGCTTTCTATATTAGGCGATGCATAGGCTATGTTTATTATCGTACAAAGTAGTAAGTGTCAGGTTTATATACATGTATATAGATATGAAATAAATAATATTTTTGCAAAAATCAAGAGTGTCATGTGTAAAATTTAGCGCTGTGTGTTGAGGTCAAGGTCGCAGTAAAGGTCAACGGTCACATTTAAGGTCTGATTCGTGTCCGGGCTGTATCTGTGGAACGGCTTGGTGTATTAGAATAAAAGTATGTACAAATACTGCTTATATCAAGACAATGTGTCGCGCGCAACTTTTAAGGCTGTGTGTCCAAGGTCAAGGTCATAATGAAAGTCAAATGTCAAATCTGTGTTAGTGATTTACCTTTTTATTTATTCGGTATCTTGGGATAATATTTAATACAGATGTCGCATATATATATGAAGACGATGTGTTATGCGCGACATTCAGTGCTGTGTAGTCAAGGTCAAGGTCAGGAAGCGGGGTATTAATCACCTTTAGTGATAGTTCTATTTTAAAAAAAATAAATATTATTTCCTGAGTAGAACAACCATCCTTTTACAATTAAGTAGCGCATATTCAAAAAGGATTAGAACAGGCGATGTAGTAGTGACATACTTAACTCAAGGTTTACATTGTTTAATGTCTATATGTAGATAAGCTCATGCAGAAGTCAGACCTTAAATGTTGCTTGTTACAGTCTTTAAGCAAACTAACATACACATTATAAGAAGACACTTGACATAGTAGATTGCTGTCTGTAATGAACTTCTAAAAAATCCTTTTATAAAAAGAAATATTATCTTGAAGGTTGTCACCTTTAACAAACTAATATGTATATACTCTAAGTTGAAACCTGATCCTGATGCTTGTTGTAAATGTAAATGTAGATAACTTACTATCGTCCAAGACAAAAAAGGCCTTTATATGTAAGAAAATCTGCCCATACATAATTATGCCTTATGTAGACACATGACCTTGAATGTTGTCCCATACATACATCTAATGTAGAAACCTGACCCTGACTATTGTCCCATAATACAAGCCTATAGATATCATACATACATCTAATGTAGAAACCTGACCCTGACTATTGTCCCATAATACAAGCCCACACATACCATACATACATCTAATGTAGAAACCTGACCCTGACTATTGTCCCGTAATACAAGCCCACACATACCATACATACATCTAATGTAGAAACCTGACCCTGACTATTGTCCCGTAATACAAGTCCACACATACCATACATGCATCTAATGTAGAAACCTGACCCTGACTATTGTCCCATAATACAAGCCTATACATATAATGTAGAAACCTGACCCTGACTATTGTCCCGTAATACAAGTCCACACATATCATACATACATCTAATGTAGAAACCTGACCCTGACTATTGTCCCGTAATACAAGCCAATACAAACCATACATGCATCTAATGTAGAAACCTGACCCTGACTAGTGTCCCGTAATGCAAGCCTATACATACCATACATACATCTAATGTAGAAACCTGACCCTGATTATTGTCCCATACATATACATACATCTAATGTAGAAACCTGACCCTGACTATTGTCCCGTAATACAAGCCCACACATACCATACATAAATATAATGTAGAAACCTGACCCTGAATATTGTCCCGTAATACACGCCCATACATATACTGTAGAAACCTGACCCTGACTATTGTCCCGCAATACAAGCCCATACGAACCATACATGCATCTAATGTAGAAACCTGACCCTGACTAGTATCCCGTAATGCAAGCCTATATATACCATACATACATCTAATGTAGAAACCTGACCCTGATTATTGTCCCGTAATACAAGCCCATGCATACCATACATACATCTAATGTAGAAACCTGATCCTAACTGTTTTCCCCTAACACAAGCCTATACATACCATTCATACATCTAATGTAGAAACCTGACCCTGACTATTGTCCCATAATACAAGCCCACACATACCATACATACATCTAATGTAGAAACCTGACCCTGACTATTGCCCCGTAATACAAGCCCATACCTTTACCTATGCAGAAACCTGACCCTGACTATTGTCCTTTAATACAGACCCATATATACGACTTATGTAAAACCTTGACCCTGGATATTGTCTCTTAATAGAAGCCCATTCGTATTACTTATGTACAAACCTGGCCCTGGATATTGTCCCATAATACAAGCCCATACATATTACTTATGTACAAACCTGACCCTGAATAGTGTCCCGTAATAGAACCCCATACATATATCGAATGTACAAACTTGACCCTGACTATTGTCCCGTAATAAAACAAATATCTAATGTACATACCTGACCCTGGATATTGTCCCTTAATACATATACCTAATGTACAAACATGACGCTGAATATTGTCCTTTAACACAAGCCCATACATATACCTTATATACAAACCTGATCCTGGATATTGTCCCTTAATAAAAAAAAGCCCATACATATACCTCATGTACAAACCTGACCCTGGATTTTGTCCTTTAATACAGGACCCTATATATATCTTATGCACAAACCTGACCCTAGATATTGTCCCGTAATACAAGCCCATACATATACCTTATATACAAACCTGACCCTGGATATTGTCCCTTAATAAAAAAAGCCCATACATATACCTCATGTACAAAGCTGACCCTCAGTATTGTCCTTTAATACATACATATATCTAAAGTAGAAACCTGACCCTGACTATTGTCCTATAATACAAGCCCATACAAATACCTAATGTATATACCTGAAAGTGGATATTGTCTCTTAATACAAGTCCATAAATATACCTAATGTACAAATGTGACCCTGAATAGTGTCCTTTAATACAGGCCAAAAATATACATTATGAACAAACCTGACCCTGGATAATGTCTCTTAATACAAGCCCGTACATATACCTTATGTACAACCCCGACCCTGACTATTGTCCCTTAATACAAGCCCATGCATATACCTAAGGTACACACCTGACCCTGGATATTGTCCCGTAATACAACCCCATACATGTATCTAAAGTAGAAACCTGACCCTGACTATCGTCCAGACTCCTGAAATACAAGCCCATACAAATACCTTATGTACATACCTGAAAGTGGATATTGTCCCTTAATACAAGTCCATACATATACCTTATGTACAAATGTGACCCTGAATAGTGTCCTTTAATACAGGCCCATACATATACCTTATGAACAAACCTGACCCTGGATATTGTCTCTTAATACACCGTACATATACCTTATGTACAACCCGGACCCTGACTATTGTCCCTTATTACAAGCCCATGCATATTCCTAAGGTACAAACCCGACCCTGGATATTGTCCTTCGATACAGGCCCATATAAACCACTTACGTATAAACCTGACCCTGGATACTGTCTCTTAATGAAAGCCCATAGATATACCTAATGTACAAACCTGACCTTGAATATTGTCTTTTAATACAGGCCCATATATATACTTTATGTACAAACCTGACCTTGGATATTGTCCCATTATACAAGCCCATACATATTACTTATGTACAAACCCGAACCTGGATATTGTCCCGTAATACAAAATCGTACATATATCTAATGTAGAACCCTGACTATGTTCCCGTAATACACGCTCATACATGAATCAGTTTACAATACACTCAAGTGATATGAAAACGCAACACGGGTATTTTCGCTATATATTGTATATACTGCACACTTAATTGCACATAATATTCCAAAGAAATGCCAAGATGTTTTTTAAAAAGAAAGTTGCAGTTAACTAGAGAAAGGACACAACTGTGAAGTTGTAGACGTTTTAATCACACTACACTTTGTAGCTCTTTGAAAAAATGAGCTAGTTCAGTACTGTATTTAACGTAAATAGTTTGAAAAATGTTGCATCCTAAGTTTGCTCACATGATTGAGCCAAACGCGTACTCTGTGAATAATGAAACATTGAAGGAATACTATTTGCTGTATTATTTGTTGTTTTAGTATTTTTTCCAAAAGGAAAGGTCTTACGTAGCCATGTACCATTCGATTAAAAGCAGCATATTATACATACAATATATAGCGGAAATTCCCGTGTTGCGTTTTCATATCACTTGAGTGTACATTCCACATTTGATAATATTGGTATCATAAAACTGTTGGCAGGCTTCTTCACATAAATGGCATACTTTTGTTTCAATAAAAATATAACAGAACAAATGCAACGCATTCTGCTTCTTTCACGTCCCGTCAAAGGATCTATTCGACCAACGAACGCCGCTCAGTACTTTCAGTACTCGTCAGTTTTTCGTTTAAAATAAAGTACTGTAAGTGTATCAACTCGCTGTACGCTTGGCCCGCCTTCAGTCAATATAGCTCCGCCTTAGATAGTCTGGTACCCTTCCCCTACTACGCTCGCTACTCTCTCTTCGAAGAGAGAGTAGCGAGCGCAGTAGGGGAAGGGTACCAGACTAGTCATATCGCTGGAGAACTCGCTCGCTTTAAAAATATTACGCTGAGAAGCCGGAAGGTATTTGATTTATTTTTTAACGATTGTTTTAATATATCACACATTTAGCTCTATACATGTATATACTATTTTTATTTCAGTATTTACTTTAGAAAATCTGTTACAAAATTTGTCGAAATCATATTAGGAAACGTTGTTTTTGTGTTTACTTTCGGTTTCGAGTGCAATTGTTGATAGGTTCCACAATTGTTATAGGCGAGATCGAGTCGTAGCTCTATATCTACCTCGCGGCTTGCCAGACCAGATATATCACAACGGAATTATTGTCTATCTGGACAGCAATTGCAAGTCTGAAATGTGAAGTTTAAGATGCATGCATCGTCACGAATCTGAACTAAATATTGTTCTTGGAAGTAAAATGCTACTTTCATTTTCTTTTATTCTGTCTTATATGCATGCAGACCTTACACTAGGCTATGTTTAAAGTCACACAGGTCGCCGGGGGTTATAATAGGTATATATGATCATAGATGTGTTCTAATAAACGGTACAATACTTGTTAACTTAAGAATTTTTTAAATAACAGAAATTTCACTGAAACTGTTACTTTCGTTTTCGGCTTAGTCGTTTACGAGTGCAAACTATATAGAAAAGCTCTCCGCATCGAATAATTTTCTATTCATTACGACGGGCTTCTTTAGACGTACGCAAGGAAACACTAACATGCTGAAGTAATTGCTCTGTCTGTTCGGCCTTCATTTTTCGTTCGTTCTTTCTCCTTTAGCCTTATCTCCCATATAATAGTGTAGGCCTGTATGTGTTTACGGATGGTGGGAGGTATACAGTACTGGCTCTACCCAGGAAAAATGGGATGGATAAATATGGTGATTGTAAGCAAATTAAGAAGATACTCAGCAGAGTTATGGCTCTTGAATTATTAAGTAAATAAGGGAATTTCAGTTGTTTGCATGAACACTTCCGGTTAACACTTTCTGATGTTCAGCAACTTTTATTTAACTGTTTGTTTCAATAAGATTTCGGATGAGTTGGACAATGAGAAAACTCGAAGCATGCATAAGAGTTATTGTCATTGATGACAGTTTTAGCTTCTAGTAGGATAACTTTTGTAAACGGCATCTGACTTTCGCCAAATTGTAGATGATATAACTTTAATTCTTTTACTTCTCGCAGATGATATGGTTTTGTTGGAAAATCACCGTCTGAGTTACAAGAACGTTTAAATTTGTTGAAAGAATATTCCGACAAATGGGGATTAGAGGTTAACACAGAAAAGACAGAAGTTGTTCTAACGATTTTAACTACATCGGAACTGTTTTTAATTATACGGGTTTATATAGACTTTAGCATGTAAAGGATTAAAAGCTTTGAAAATATTATTGCACATGTAAAAAAATACAATTTTAAACCAAAAACGTTTTGCCAATTATTTGATGCGTTCGTTGGTTCTATATTAAGCTATGTATAAAAAGTTTAGGGTTTTACAAAGTCAAAGGAGATCGAAAGAAAACATTTGAAATTTTGTAAATACTTGTTAAGAGATAAAACGTCTACTATTAATGCCGGTATTTATGGAGAACTAGGTAGATACCCATTGTATAGTTTAAGGTAGTATGTAAAAATAATAGAGTATTGGAGTAAGGTGGTCGATTCAAAAAACATTTTAATATCAACTTTTTGTAAAGATGCTGCGAGAGATTGTGAAAGAGGAATGAAGAACTGGGCCAGAAATGTTAAAACCATTCTAATTGACTGTGACTATACTTATGTTTGGAACGACCAAACTTGTATTGAAATGAAAACTTTTCATTTGTTGATTAAACAAAATCTAATAGATTGTTTTGTTCAAAAATGGAAATCGACTTTTATGTTTGTATAGACATTTTAAAACCTCATATGAAGTGTATCTAGATATATTGCCATTGAAATTAAGAATTGCCATGTCGAGGATAAGATTATCCTCCCACGGACTTATAATTGAAACTGGCAGATATATAATACAGAACTGATAGAAATAACAGATATTGTACATTGTGTAATAGTACCTACTTAGAAGATGAATATCATTTTATTTTAATGTGTCCTTTGTACGAACAATTACGGAAGCTATATGTTAAACAATATTATTACAGACATCTAAGTGTTTTTAAATGTATTCAACTGATGCAATCTTCAAGCCAGCAAGAGCTCTTTAGGTTGTCTATGTGTGTTAGGGAAGCATTTATTATTCGCAATACTGCAATGTATAATGAGTAAAAAAAATATGTTCATCCTCATTGGACATGAAATGTAAACTATTAAAACTTAAAATAGTAACATGAAACTATGTAATAGGAATAGTTAAATCATTATAACATGATAAATACGAGCGCCAGAGTGTTTGTGTGTGACATTTTGGGCGTCAGAGTGAATGGCTGAGGTGTATGAGTGTAAAGTATGTATGATTTGTGTGAAGAATATGTTCTGAAAAAAGTTCTGTATTTGAATGTTTATTTTAGGATCTCAGACTAGCTTGTTTACACAATAACTTTAGTTAACGGCTTCTGAGGGTTGTGCCCAAGACATGATCTGGATGTGATCAATAATTATAAAAGTTTAAGCACGTGCCCAAGACATGATCTGGATGTGATCAATAATTATAAAAGTTAAAGCACGTGTTACAGAGTTGTTGATACCGCTGCTGTTGTTTTTGCAATTAATGTGTCCAGGGGTCGAATTTCACAAATTTAGCCATCAGCTAAAAATATCCAGTGACTAAAAAATCTACTAGCTAAAATCGCTTCTCACTACCATTTTTATTCAAGTAATAACGGGATGTAAATTCCGTTTCAAAATAGTGTTTTAGTATATATATGTAAGACGTTTATTATGTGATAACTTACTATATACTAGACCGTCACTGTACAGTACTGTTTACTGCACTGTTTCATTTGTTTGTTATAATTTATTATTGATTATTGTGTTGATGATAAGGAAATTTTCCTGTATGGAACTATGAATTGTGAACCTTACCTTTCTCCGCGTTCGCTTGACTCCATCTCGTCATTTTGTCTCTTGAAAAAACGAAGTGATTTTGCGAGCAGACGATTCTGCCATGATAATTGATTGTGTGAAGTCCCGAGTTATCTTACCGGAATTTGATATCGATTCATTATGTATAGACGCTTGCACTAGTCTTGTTTACTGGATAAGCGTCAATCTGATACAGACTGCATTTACTATTTTCGTTTGACAATGAAGTTACACAAATAATCGTGGAATTGGAGAGATGTTTGACTACATATGTCGTCGGACTATTTGTTGGTTCTGTCATTCTGTCGTGGGTGATATCCAATCAAGTGTGTGCTATTTATTTCTACTCGCAGAAAAAAGCAAGTGCTCGAAATTTTCAGTAGCAATCTGAAAAATCAACTCGCATTTTGCGAGTCCGTAAGAGTGAAATTCGACCCCTGAGTGTCGACATGCAGGGAATTAGCCATACAAAATATATTGTCTCATGCTGCTTTACAGATGATACTTGGTTATTTTGTATCAGATTGACAGAATATATATCTGACTGCATATATTGTCTTAAGAGCCATGCTAGCCAGTAGATCGTCAACATGCTCACTTATGCCTCTTGTTATTATTGTAGGCATTGTTGCAGCCAAGATGCCGGACAATTTTGAAATCGTGTTTTCATTCGACACAACTGGGTCCATGTACGGGTGTCTTGAAGAAGTGAGGAAACGCCTTGATGAAATGGTGCGAGAACTGAAACGGAAAATACCGGGAATACGTATCGCCATAGTGGCCCATGGGGACTACTGCGACGCGCGAAGCACGTATGTCACCAAGTACATCAACTTCTCCAATGATGTTAACAGTCTGTGCCAATTCGTAAAGAGTGTTGGTGCAACTGGAGGCGGGGACGCACCGGAATGCTACGAGCTTGTAATGAGAGAGGTTCAGGAGAATCTGTCTTGGAGTGCAGATTCCCAGAAGGCGTTAGTGATTATTGGGGATGCTGCACCACATGAACCCGACTATGAACTGAATACAAGGAGAATAGATTGGAGGATTGAGTACAAGAAACTTAGAGATATGGTATGTGCAGTACGTTCTAAGAAGATATCAATATAAATATATATAAACTAGAAATTGTTATTTTCCATGGGACAAAAACGTATGGCTCCCCCACTCGCCCGAACAGAAAACGTTTTATGGAAAAAAAATAAAGTTTAAAAAAAAAATAAAAAAATATATATATATTTAAAAAAAAAAAAAAAAAAAAAATTAAAAATATTTCAAAAGACATCGTTTTGATAGTCAATGTCACCGCAACCTTGACCTTTAACCTAGTGACCCCAAAATCAATAGGGGTCATCTACTGGTCATGACCAACCATCCTCCAAGTTTGAGGACCCTAGGTCCAACCATTCTCTAGTTATTGATCGGACATCGTTTTGATAGTCAATGTCACCCAAACCTTGACCTTTGACCTAGTGACCCCAAAATCAATAGGGGTCATCTACTGGTCATGATCAACCATCCTTCCAAGTTTGAGGACCCTAGGTCCAACCATTCTCTAGTTATTGATCGGACATCGTGTTGATAGTCAATGTCACCGCAACCTTGACCTTTGACCTAGTGACCCCAAAATCAATAGGGTCATCTACTGGTCATGATCAACCATCATTCCAAGTTTGAGGACCCTAGGTCCAACCATTCTCTAGTTATTGATCGGACATCGTGTTGATAGTCAATGTCACCGCAACCTTGACCTTTGACCTAGTGACCTCAAAATCAATAAGGGTCATCTACTTGTCATGACCAACCATCCTTCCAAGTTTGAGGACCCTAGGTCCAACTATTCTCTAGTTATTGATCGGACATCGTTTGTGACACAGACAGACCTACAGACAGACAGAAAGCACAATCCTCTACCACACTTTGTGTGGGGGAGCCATAATTAGGCAAACGATTATGATAAATTAAAAGAGGAAGAATTAGTTAAGCCTTTTTTAAATTTGACTGTTAGTGCTAACCCTGTGTTAAAAGTGCACGCGTATCATATATAGGTGCTATACCCATTAGCTCTGGTTCATAACCTAGTAAACTGCTGCTTTTTCATAATACACCGACCGTTAGTATAAACTTTGAACGGTCAATATGTCTTCAATGCTGTTTTCAATTTCAGAATGTAAAGATATACGCCGTTGAGTGCCACGGCAGTTCACAAGTGTTTTACCAACAAATCGCGTCCCAGACGTTCGGGTACTACATGCCACTTTCCAACATCAACGAGGTGAAGACCCTCCTCATGAACATCTGCTTCCGGGAGGCTGGCCTTGACAGTGTATGTTGGCTTATAACATGTAATTCTGCAGAATAGTATTGTATAACAAATTTCAATTTACTGGCTGAAATCAAAACAAATAAAAATGTTTTTACAAATCAACCGTGAATTAGTGATGATTTGAAAAACAAAACAACAAATTGAAAAAGGTAAAATCATTTGGAGTACTATTTAAAGCTTCCATGTTCGAAGAATAAGAAAGCTAATGTTACTACCCTGGGGTCCGCATTAAAAAAAATTCAACTCAAAACAGTTTTTATCTTAAGTGTGACTGCACTAATCCGCATGAAACGTTGTACTGTTGGTATTGGGGTTCTCAGACACCTAATGGGGATTGGAAGAATTAGTAGGTCAGAGGGACAAGGTCACAGGGAACTTAAACTTAAGTTGGAAAATGCTTAAATATACGTCAGAGTTGCTTTTATCTTAGGTTCTACTGGACAAGTGTTCACGAATCTTTCTTTGAATTGGGATTGATCTGTCACATTTTGCGTTTGTGATCGGTAGGTTTAAGGTCACAGTCACAATGACCATAATAATGATCCGCTTGGAGGTTGTAAGACGCCCACCGAAATTTAGATTAAATTATCAGTTCATTCTGATTTAAAAACTACGCTGAACATGATTTCTCGAGGTTACACATATCTAAGCTCGATGTCGTGCACTAAGACATATGTTCGTATACATGTAAGAGTATTATCTATTAAATGTTGTTCATGCACATTCTGATTTGTTAGATAATGAGATACCAGGTCAAGGTCAAGTTAAACGTAACTTGACATTGATCATGGTTTTGTTAGTATGGTCCAGTTCTGGTTGTTCATATGTCCATTGTTTTTGTATGTTTACGTCTAATGTCACCGTGATTCACTTAAATTTGACCTTGAAACTGGTTAATGCCTTATAGGTAGATAGTATTATTATCGTATAGATAGTTTTATTATCGAACTATTAATGGCATAAACTCCAGATCAGGGCTCCTAGCTAAGACGAAAGGAGCTGTTATGACGATCTAATAGTAGCGGTTCATTGAATATTTAACAGACAGGAAGCTACGAACCTCCCAAAGTCGCCCCATCTCCGACTAGAACAGCATCTCCACCGTCGCCAACTGTCGAGCATACTGGCAGTCCTATGTCATTTGATGATTCTGAAAGTTCCGATGACGAAAATAGTCCAGGTATATTTTGTCATATCGTTTTTGTATAAATATAGACCACTATTGATTTTGAGGTGAATAGGGCAAAGGTGAAGGTCTCTGTGACCTTTTACTTGAAAATGCGGATTAACAGTAGATTTTCTAATTGCAACATGTGTTTCATTCAGACGTATGACGCGTATATTGTGTAAAGTTGCCACTGTTATTGTGATTTCAAGCACACTATAAGGTTTTTATTTGCTTTTAGATTGGCATCTTTTAGATTGGCATTAATCACTCTTCCAGTTCAAAACTAGACCCTTTAGGCTGCTGAGCAACATTTAAAATTAGTCTAGAAGTTTCAAGTATAACCGTCAGAACATAACGCGGTGAACCGTGAGAAGATATCGCGATGAACCGTGGTTTTGATCTTACAGTTTAATATGTTTTGACTAGTTCAATATATATTCTTAAAAGAAGTAATATACTGCTTTATTTGCCGTATTAATTTAATATTCTTCGTTGCGAATCTTTTTTCTTGTTTATTATCAATCGTCTGTGTATTAAGTGTATTAAGTAGGACAAAACTCTATTATTCCAGGATTAAGGTGCTACATGTGTAAAATATCGAAACTTGCCAATGAGTACCCATCTGTGACCGTCTCGGAGAACTGCAAGCATAATCCAGGAATCTGTCTTCGGGTAAGTCGAAAATGTCGCACCATAGCTGTGCATATAGTATATGTGGAATAATTTTAATAATAAAAAAGGCGAGTTTACGAAAGCGTAAAATAGCTATAATAATATATTTAAAGCAGAGAACACCATACGTTGAAAACACTATTCAACACATTTGTTAAATGCTTGGTGTATAACGTCATTATTTGTGACGGTCGATGTTTAGTGGTGGAGGCTGACTACCCACTTATTACTGGGTTGAACCGTTCTGTATACCTCCAGCCGTCCTTAAGAATCGACACTTTCTCAGTGGCAATTCGAGCTCCCATTGGGATTCGAACCCGCAACGGTGAGAGGCTAGAATGTTTCAAACGCAGCTACCCACTCGATCACGGATGCAAAACGGATGCTCATATACAGGGTGCAGTGCCGTGTAACATTGGTTGTCATGAAATTATGCGTTCTATGATGGGTTGTTAAATAGGTTCTGAGCAAAACTATGTGGTGCATTGTTAGACCGCATAGAGCTACCAACCGCATAGAACGTTTCGCATAGAGCTCCAGTGTTGAAAAGGGAGCTTTATGCGCATCGCATATACCTCTGATTTTGGGGGTATGGACCTACGCTTCGCATAGAGCTCCCATTTTTAACCCGATCTTTAGTCCATCATTTGCTTGTGAACAGGGCCAAGGGACACAATTCCGCATCGATTCTCACCAAACTTACTCAGAAAGATTATTATGCACCATTCTTGAGTGAGAGGGATGGGGCTGCATATGGATTTGCTCATGTCCGTCCGTTCGTCTGTCTATACGCCCCGTACGTCTTGAGCTACTACATTTCATATCTCAGTAACTGTTAAAGACAATCACTTGAAACATACATCAGATGCTTGAATGTGTGTAGTGACACAGCTGTAGCATCGGTAGGCTAAGAACCATAACTCTGTATTTGTGTATCCCTACTCAAACCTACTGATATGATAGACTGACGGACGGATGGAATGAGGGACGGACAACGCGAAATCTATTTCAGTTTTGTATGCAGTTGCAGAGATTTCATATTTATAGTAGATACAATTCCGAAACTGGTGTTTTATAACCCAAACCGCTTATATATTTAATGTGGTCATATACTGAATATTTAGGAAACGTTAAAACGTTCAGCGAGAACTACCTCCCACTGTACTTCACATCTACCTGTCACTGTGCTACATACCTACCTGCCAATGTATGATCACAACAATGAATTTACAATGAATGAAAAGAACTGCACATCCGATATAGCGTACCCTTTATTATCAGTGTTGGCGCTGTATGCGGTTTGGCTATGCCTACCGTTCGCATAGAGCTGCGCTTTTGAAGTTTGCGAAATAGTAAAAATCGTGTTTCCCGCAAAGAGCCCCCTTCGTAAAGAGCTCCACGAATAGCTCTGTGCGTACACATAGAGTTCCCGAGGTTGCTCTGTGCGTACACATAGAGTTCCCGAGGTTGCTCTGTGCGTACACATAGAGTTCCCGAGGTTGCTCTGTGCGTACACATAGAGTTCCCGAGGTTGCTCTGTGCGTACACATAGAGTTCCCGAGGTTGCTCTGTGCGTACACATAGAGTTCCCGAGGTTGCTCTGTGCGTACACATAGAGTTCCCGAGGTTGCTGTGTGCGTACACATAGAGTTCCCGAGGTTGCTCTGTGCGTACACATAGAGTTCCCGAGGTTGCTCTATGCGAAGGGGCTCGATGCGGTGCCACAGTTGTGAATACATAACTGCAAAAACGATCACAGTTTTTAAAAGAAAAGCAAACAAATATCATGCTTTGTCGTGAATCTTCATAGAACTAATGCATACAGTGACTTGTGATTGGTTAAACGTTGTTTAAAAAAATCAAAAAAAATCTACAATATATTTGTGTTTACAATTTAATAAATGCATTACTATTCCACCACATGCATACTTTAAAACAATCTATCATGATATTATGAGTTTTCTTTAAAAAGAACATAAAACATACTTGACCGTTAAAGTTAATCGATTAGTAGTTTAACTGTCACTTTAATGCCAGAATCTAATTGTCCAGAGTAAACTTTTAATGACATCACTGCATTGACATTAGCGCCATAATTAAATTAAAAAAACACATTTATATTGTGGATCAATCTAAATTAAGAATGAATGCTCAGTTAAACCTAGCTTTAAGATTTTCAGCGGTTTTCAAATTCAAAACTAACCTATTGTTATTTATCACTAAAATTATGTTATTTCTTAAGATAATATCAAATTATTGTCTTCAAATTCGCTCAAGCAAGCGCCCAGGACAGTTGTAGATGAATTACATACTACTTTTGTTTTAATATATAGTGTGTTGTCAAACATGTGCACGAGAACCAGACTTGTCCACAAGTAGGCTGCAACGTTCATGTTGACGCCGACTGCCAGCAAATGAAGATATTCGAAGCAACCCTGGATAGGATGTTCCTCGACTATTCCAAGGTGTTGGCAGATACCAAAATGGCGGGTTACGGTGGAAAAGATGTGATAACGGTGTCGACGATGAATGGTGACACGGCATGGATCGACTACAGCCCGAGTATGACGATTGCACAGTTGAAATCGAGGGTTGAAGAGGAACTTGGAATAAAAGAATCACAACAAAAACTATTATATAACGAGAAGGGATTAAAGGTAAAACTATTTTATATCTCAAATTTACAGTTTAACACAGTTTCAGATAAAAGCTTTTTTTCAAAATTCACATATTGGTGTATTTTTTGCTTTGGGTGAAAATGGTCATATGGTCATATTTTAGGCAGAGGCGTTGGGTGGACTAAATAACTAATATTTTCTAATAAACGGCTGGTACTTTTGTTACAGGCTTCCAAAGGACCGGGGCAACCATTCAGACTCTCCGACTACGGCATCCCGAACAACGCATCTATAAGTCTGATTGTGCCCCTCTACTGCATTCCGGAGAATCTGGATCACGTGGTATTTGATTTGTCCTGGGAATTCCCGAAACTCAACCCGGACTTCCTAGACGCATCTTGCTTCGCCTTCAACAAAACCGAGTTCATCCAGGTGATTGATTGGAACCATTCAACCAACGATTACTATCTGAAAGGTAGTATTGTCTCATTTGGACACCGTTGTATGTATATGTCAACAGTATAAGCATTGAAGACGTATACGTTCAGTAGAAATTAATAAAACTGCTCATTTACCTATTAATGAGCACAAATGTATTATATGTGTCGTCCTAGAAGACGAATACCATTTTATCTGGATTGTACTTTATATAAAGAACTAAGAACAAAGTTTATCAAGCGGTACTATTGACAGATCAAGTATTCCTTTTGTAGAATTGTTGTCATCAGAATAGCATAATACTGTAAAGAATTTAGCTACTTATGTTTCTGATGCTTTCAAAATCTGAAACGAATTATATTGTAATCATTAAATACTGGTACTCACACAAGAGGTACTCTACATTTTGAGTATGTCAAATGTTATTTTTTTTACTGCGCAACGTGGTGTTTAATTATGTTTCTACTAAATCAATGCCTTTGATAACTATTTGTATAGCATATTGGAAATATTATCAATGAACGTGATTTAGTATGCTATATTAAGCAAATTGTAGTAATCTGTATTATTTAAGATTTCGTATTGCAACTGACTTCTGCATTTGTTTTTGTTTTTGTAATACTGTATATTTATGGACCAAATGGTCTGCTGTATTATTGAATATTTAAAAAGTTCTTAGTACTGGTCTGATGCGAACGTCATGTTTTTACATACACATGGTAAACATTTCCAAATTACTGCAGGTGCTGTAGTCCATTCGGCCAAAAACGAAACTAAGAGCGGTGGGAGAATTGGCCACCAGACCATACATGTTTATCTTAAACGTCTACCTACCACCGTGAGCCATATCTATTTCACACTGAGTTCCTGGAAATCGCCAAACTTGTCTGCCTTCAACAATCCATCGCTTCAGTTCTATGATGCCTCTAGTCCGGGTACAAACCTCTGCGGAACCACGTTTGGCCATGCCCTGGACTCGCAGGCTGTCGTGATGTGCTCCCTTGTACGAGCCGGGACACAGTGGCAGATATTCGAATGTGACACCGGAGGCTGTGTAAACGGCAACTCCAAGAAATACAACCCCATACGTCAGAGAATCGCCCAGTTGATTGCTGATGATTAGATGAGGAGGAGGATCAAGCCGGTAAACATCCTTCCAAATTCGTCTGAATGTACTTTTATTTGTGAAGGAGGAAACTAAGTATTTTTTCATTGCTGTGTATTATTTTGACAGGACTTCGTAAACGTTCTCTCTTTAGGTATTTTGCGTATTTTTTTCCATATCGACTACTTGTATTAGAGTTTAATTACTGTAACATTTGTAGTTTTGAATTTAATTCCTTTCATTATTCATGTTTGAATGTTGAAGAAACGGATACCTGATAGTCCCCACTGCGGACCGCCTTGAACATGTCCATGTCGAGGGCTCAGCGAGAACCAATTGTATTTTGTTCTTTATTACTTAAATTCATAATATTTTCGCTTTCAACCCTAGATGTTTCTGCTTTCGAATTCCACTTTGCCAATTTAAATCAAATGTTATTTGTGACATCCATTTATTATATGCTTAACATATTATATACCAGGGATGTATAGTCACATGCTTTCAAATGAATACGTTCAAACACAGTGATACCGTCAAACACCCAAATCGGTCAAACGCATAACCACACTTGCTATCGTAAAATGTGTTTTTACATGAAAGTATTCCATCAGCCCTTGTGGAAGACTGTCTTCATGGCACCAGTCATATTCCGTGTGTCCTGCAATGGTTGGTCACTTCGTGACTGTGGTGGAAATTGTATGTAACCATTTGACCAAGCCATCGTTTGGTAGTGTGCCTGTCCAGAATTGCTCTGCATAGAGGTGGCATGCACAACTGTTATTATTAAATAGTAGACACCCAATATATCATTTCTGTTGATTAGAAGATGTATGTGTCTTGCAAACTATACGTGACGAGGCATGTAATACAATTGTTTTAATGCCGTTTATATGATTTATGAGTTTCCAGTTACCACATTTGACACAATAACCGCACATGTGTAAATAAAATGCTTGTCAAACTTATTTTGTTTGTTTACATTTTTAAAGCTGTTTTCTGAAACAAAAGCGCAAGTGTGAAATGAACCTAACGCTTGTCCTAACGAATATTGAACGTCGAACTACGAAATATACGCTAACGTCACACATCTAAAACATCTTTATATCAGTTGAGTAAAATGTACATTATGTTTTTCTATAGTTTAGTAAACTATGTTGTTTGACTACAATTTAGTAGACTATGTTTGACCATTGTATATTCACCATGGTATATTAGACTGTTTGACTACAGTTTAGTAGAATACGTTACTATACTAGTATTTTAGTAGGCTATGTTTTACTCTAGTAAACTATATTTCAATGAAAGAATCGTTACATTTCTGATTGTCTTGAATCATGAAGTTGTACAGATGACATTATGAATCGGTTAACTGTCAACAGTGTCGTTGTCATTGTGGATCCGAATTGTAATATACTAACATTGTATATACGGAAATTAAACTGAACGCATCTTAATATCATTTTGAGCGTTTTATACGCCCGTCTTTAGACAGGACCTATCATGTCGTGACGTTGTCCGTCTGTCTATCTGTACGTTAACGTTTAACTGACAAGTGAATGTGGCTAATTATGTCTACAACAATGACATTTTGTATGATTCAATGAATACATCTGGGAAAAGCCCATGACTCTTTGAATAATGTTGTTTGAATTATTCCCCTTTGTATGGAAGACGGATGCGGCCATTTCGACTTCGCGACTTCGCGACTTTTCACCCTGTTAATACTAGGCGAAAAGTCGCCAACCCGAAAAGTCGAAGGCGAAAAGTCGCAAACCCGCCGTTTTGGACGAAATTTCGACTCGCAAAGTCGCCAAACCGATATTATAAAATTTCGACTTTTCGCCACGAAATTTCGTCCAAAAGGGCGGGTTTGCTACTTTTCGCCTTCGACTTTTCGGGTAGGCGACTTTTCGCCTTGTGGAAAGGGTTATTAACAAGGCGAAAACTCGAAGGCGAAAAGTCGAAATGGCCGCATCCGTCTTCCATAAATGACTATTGCAAGTGAGTCAACAAACGGGATTTATATATTGAAGTCGAAAAGTCGCCAACACGAAAGTCGGGTTTGCGATTTTTCGCCTTTGACTTTTCAGGTTGGCGACATTTCGCCTTCGACTTTTTGTGTTGGCGACTTTTTGCCTTCGACTTTTCGTGTTGGCGACTTTTCGCCTTGTATTAACCTGGCAAAAAGTTGCGAAGTCGCGAAGTCGAAATGGCCGCATCCGTCTTCCATACTTTTGAGTAAGGTTTAACTGCCTTTCGACACGTGATTTTGACTAATAACTTTCAAAGTATTGATCCAATGAATATATCTGGAAAAGGTACATAACTCTTTGAAACATATATTGTTTAATTATTTCTCTTCGAAAACTGTTCATCCTGGATCTTAACATTGCCTTTTATTTCTTAGTTAAATGCTAAGGCTTTGAAACTTAAACAGATATCCTTCTTTACTCACAAAAATACAAATTTAAAGGGCTCGTGAATAATGTCTGAGTTTTCTCCCTTAGAAAAAGTTTTAACCTGGTACCTACGTCTATTATATACGTCTATATATACGAAAATGAAATGGAATCACGTTTATTTGTAAATGTTCTTCATGGTGAAGCATTTAATAAATTGACTTCTCTCAAAATTGTCGTAAGTTGTTTCATAAAACGGGGCCAAGATATAGTATATGACGGACGTAATTGCCCCGCTCTTTTTCAACATTTGACGGAATCTGAATTTGGTGGAATGCACAAGGGGCGTTCAGAAAGTTTTGCAAGCCGTTTTAAAACATTGAACTAAACATTCTGAACGCTCTTTGCATTTAAGATATACAACACAAGACAATTTATGAGTTCAACGTTTGTTTAATTATCATATTTATTTAGGACCACCAGTCCATACAACCCGTTGATTAAGTAATCTCATTGGAAGCGTATAAAACCTACCATAAATATTTGATATAACAACTTACTTACAGTTTACCTCATAAACAGATATAACACAGATATAACCTACATTATAACACGGCGACAAGCGCAAACACAACATCGTGTCTAACACCATAGGACTAGAAATATACAATTATCAAAGAAACCATAGAAAAAAATTAAGAGAGTGATTCTGTCTAGACAGCCTCAAGAAAATATATCTATATAGGTATCTATTTGAATAATCTTATATACACAATTTGTATTAACAAAAATGATTTTTTTAATAAATCATTTTGAATAGATAATTCAACATTGTGAAACACAGCTCTAAAGGATGTATATCAGGCTTTTCGACGGGGTCTGTTATTAATTATTGACACAATATGATATTGCCTATTCTAAACGGCCTTAGCATAATAAACGAGCCTCAAAATGACCCCTTATTTACAAGGACTTTAATGTTGCATCATCATTGGTGCCGCTGAGTTTCATCGATTTGTTCTTACGCACGACACTTTCTCTTAGCCACGTCCGTGGGATGGGGACGTTAACCGGGCGGCCATATCCTCCGAGCACGTGGAAGTAGCTATCCCGCCAACAACAGCCATATTTTACAACATTTTTCTTAACCTACTGACGACGAGGTATATATATAATTTACCTATTTCGTGAATCCAAACTCTGTAAACATTATATAAACCGCTTTAACAAGCCAAGCTGAACCCCAAAAATGGACGTCGGATTAAGAGCTCAACTCAAAATTCATAATTAATTTTACCTATATCAATCACGGGTATTTAAAAAAAACTGAAGAAACTTTTATTTTAATCGGCACATTTACATTAATATGGCCTGACTATAGAGTTTTGATAAACGGTTTTTTAGTTCACTTTATTTGTGGGGTTAGATTCTTTAAAGATTCATAATAATCTAGTAGGACAGGTTCCCGAATTCCCATGTAACTTCAACTCTCTCCATGGCGGCTCTTAATAACATACAATGTTTTGTGGGCAGTTAAGCAACATCCCATTCAATTCATTTTGCACAGTACTATGTGATATCCTAGGTTACGCACCAGCGTTAATTTAACCCTTAACCCGCTAAGTTCGACTATACTAGCCGTTGTGTCCATTGTAAACCCAGCTGATCAGGGTTTACAATGTCCGGCTGCTGATAAGTCATTTCCCACCAACACACCCCTTTGTCACATACACGGAATGGTCTTAATTTAAAGAAAGAACAGTCCATTATATATATGTAGCGGGTTAAGGGTTAAGCTCGATTCCTTTCAAAATACTAGTATACAGTGCATTCAAATTTTAGATCAGAAAAACAAATCCTTAACACCGTGTTTTGAATCGTATGACATTTTCGTCATGAAAAGAAACATTTGACAGTTTTGTCATGAACTGGAACATGTTTAAAACATTTTTAAAATGTTAGATTCTTCTAAAACAAGGAAAAAGCCTGATGTACCCCATTTAATATTTTATCGAACATATTTTATTATTGTCTTCAAATGATTTGCAAAACGTTACCAGTTAACGAGGTCTTTCGAATGTTAAACAGTGTGTTGATACATTTTATAACAACAACACAAAAAATTCCCCTAATAAACAACACGTTTTATTTTTCGTAAACTGCTCAGTAGACAAAGTTTGTATACATTAACAAATGATACTGGTAATATAAATCGAGACACCCATATAAACTAGTTCTTTGACATTGCAAATAATGTGTCCCAAATGCAATATGCAACCTTAAAGTGTCCTTTCAGACATACGTTTATTCATAAGTTAGTAATTAAAAAATGTAAACTGACTGCATTACTGCTGATTAATCGTTCTCTGGAATTCATTGAGAACAAACGTTATTTTTGCATCCAACCCTTACAAGTGATGATCAGAATTTTAAATGTACAAATGTCCCTCCATAATTCATTATCAGAGAAGTTCATTTATACATCTAAAAGGGACGAGAGAGATTAAGTGCAACTGCACTTCCGTTATGTAACAGATAGAGAATGGTCTCATCGAGTTAGCTGATTTAAACATCAAGATGGGCGTGGCCTGGGCGTAACCCATCGAGATGTTTAAATCAGTCAACGAGATGAGATCATGATTGTTTTGTAGCATGTCCATATCATCTGTCTGCCATACTCTAACTTTCGTTAACTGGTAGTAACAGTACACCAGTAATCCCGGCAGGTGTTATTTTTCAATTAAATTATTTACAACTGTTTAAATACAAAGGAAATGTCAGTGAATATGCTACAATATTCCGTTATTATAACACGTTGTCCATACTTACTAACGGACAGGATTGAAATTTGCAGTTAAAGAAGCAAATTTTCGTGTACTGCTAAATATAAAAAAACAACATAAAATACATTCATGAAAAACTAGTCCATTAAGCGTTCTAAGAAAGTTAATCTTTGAAATCCGCAGAGGATAGAAACAAAGGTTTGCGCGTTCCAGCTTCAAAGTCTCTTTGCTTTGTATACTCTTTTAAACATATTTTCTTTTCTTCTTTATTTCTTATGTGTTTTCGAAATGTTTATGTCTCCAGTTACCACGACAACGAGGATTATCGTTATGGTAACGGTTTCTAATATAGAGTACTCCCATTGAAATGTGGTTGAATATCCTACATTTAAATATAGCCTGCAGTACTCCTGTTACTTTGAAAAGGAATGACACGTGAATACATGGTCTAATTGAGTATAATTCGGTGTTTTTGCCTACTGGGTAAAACTACGAACATTTAACAAATATTTCGCTACTTTGTCTACTATTGGCTGTATCAAAAACGCATTTCAACACAATGCGTCATCTTTGGTCTTCTATATTTACTTATGCTGCCTATAAGAAGACAAAAATATATAACAGCATTAACAAATAAAAACAACTAACAAAATACAAAAACAAAAAACTTGTAAAACAGTACTACACCGTTTGCATCGTTTTGGTACAGCAATCAAACGATCTTAAAGGTATTGTAGGCATACAGCATGACAATAGTTATTATAAAGAGGTGTGAAAAACTTTAAAAAAAAAAAAGGTCAAAGAATTATCAAAATCGGATAATTAAAAAAATATTTGGACATTTGAAGGTTGTTCTAATATGGACTATGCGAGCTGCCATTTTGAGAACTATGACATCATCATTCTAATTACCATATACGTCATATTGATAAATAACATTTAAAGCAAAGAAAATTAACGCAAATGAATGTAAATTTTAATTGTCATATTTATAAATATTCCTTAAAATGGTAATTTAGAACTATGTTGTCATATTACTCAAAATGGCGGCTTTCATATCCATTTCAAAAGAACCTTTAAATGATCACATCTTCTTTGTTTATTATCCGATTTTGACAATTCTCACACATTTTTACACGTTTTTCAGAACTCTAAATATTATATAGTTTGGCTGTATGCCTACATTTCGTTTAATAAATATAATACATATCTAATAAACGGTGTATCACTATAAATACACATACACGGTTTATTGCTGATATTTGTGCTACTAAATAAATGTAACGCTGTTGTTATTATACTACGTGTATTGAAAATAGTCACTAAACGTATTCTGCACAATAAACTAGTTTTTATTGGGTTCAACAGTTTCCAATAATATTTTTTTACGTATCATATTTAGGGTTTAAGTCTGCTATTTGCAGATCCAAACATGTTAAAGATATGAAACCTTCAACCTATAGAAGCTTACCCTGTACATGGCAAACATTTAACATACAACATTGCCACTCGTCGTATCGTCTCGCCATGTTGGCAAGGAAAGAACAACAACAGAAATTAATTTCATCACAATGTAACATATAAACACAACAAAAAAGTGATGCTTACGAAATGATAAAACCAAATCTGTAAAGTCAACATATAAATTCAACTATCTTTTGAATTAGCATAAATGAAAAACTCATTGTCAGCTATTGTTTGGGGCGCTTGTTTCGGCAGCCAAAGTTTTATTTTACTTTTCAGACAAAATACATCTCGTACCTAAGTTAGCTGTATATCAGTGAATCGGACATTTTTAGTGGTAAATAAAAATACTTTACTTTTCAAAATCGGTTGAGAAATAAAAATTGCATGCCCGAAAACTGTTTATGATGGGGCATTTTCAATGCATTGATAACTATTTTTTTTCCTTGCAAAATTTATTTATAATGTCTTAAAAGTAGCGTTAATTTGTTAAAAGTAGCGTTAAGTGGCAGCAGCATAAATAAAAGTATGCACACTTTTCGGGAGAAATGGGTGTCTGAAAAACGGCGTCAAAAGTGCACATCATGTACGTATTCCTTAGGAAGTCATATCTTAAACGCTTTAATAATTATCAAAACAAGTAAATTCATTTCCACAATCAGAAACAAGAGGCCCAAGAGGGCCTGTGGACGCTCTACTGGCTAAAGATAAAGTTTATGAATAAGGGGCCATAAGTATTTCAAAAATCATTCAACCAGAACATGGCAATGACAGGTGCAACTAGGCTTAGTACTGATCATTCTCGCCAAGATTTGCTGAAATCTGGCAAAGAGTTCAGAAGAGACTAATCTGGACAAAGTTTGTGTATTAAAACATTTAAAGGGTCACAACTCTGCCAAAAATCATTCAACCGAAATATGGCGATGATAGGCACAATTAGGCTTGATACTGATCATCCTCGTCAAGTTTCGTCTATTTCCAGCAATATCTGTAAACCGGAACTTGACAATGACATGCACAACTAGGCTTGGTGCTGATCATCCCTGCAAAGTTTCATTGAAATCTGGCAAGGGGTTCAAGAGAAGTAGATCAGACAAAGTTTGTGTATTAAAACCTTTAAAGGGCCATAATTCTGCCAAAAAAATCATTTAACCGGAATACGCCAATGATTTGCACAACTAGACATGGAATTGATCATCCCTAAAAAGCTTCGTTTAAATCCGGCCAGAGGTTCAGGAGAACTAGTCAGATCAAAGTTTGTGTATTAAAACCTTTAAAGGGCTATAACTCTGCCAAAATCATTCAACTGGAACACAGTGACTATGTACAACAAGGCTTGGTACTGATCATCCCTGCAAAGTTTCAATGAAATCCTGCCAAATGAAGGCCCTTTCGTGTAAATGAGGCCAAGATATAGAATATTTCAGTTAAACAAGGGCCATGACTCCAATGTAAATGGTCCAATCTGGATGGTTTTCGATCGTCCAAGCTTTCATTGATATTAACAATCTGGTAAAGTTTCTTAAAGATCGGATGAAAGATGAAGGCCCTATCGTATTAACGAGGCAAAATATAGGATTTTTAACTAAATCAAGGGCCATAACTCCACTGTTACTGGTCCGATCTGGCTGGTTTCCGAACTTGACCGAGCTTTCATTGATATGAACAATCTCGTAAAGTTTCATAAAGATCGCATGAAAAATAAAGGCCCTATCATCTTAACGAGGCAAAATATAGCATTTTTAACTAAATCAAGGGCCATAACTCCGCTGTTACTGGTCCGATCTGGCTGGTCTACGAAACTGTCAGAGCTTTCATTTATATAAACAATCTGGTAAAGATCGAATGAAAGATAAAGGCCCTATCGTCTTGAGTCAAAATATAGCATTTTTAACTAAATCAAGGGCCATAACTCCGCTGTTAATGGTCCGATCTAGCTGGTCGTCGAAGTTGTCCGAGCTTTCATTTATATAAACAATCTGGTAAAGTTTGGTAAAGATTGGATGGAAGATGAAGGCCCTATTGTCTTAATGAGGCAAAATATAGCATTTTTAACTAAATCAAGGGCAATAACTCCGCTGTTAATGGTCCGATCTAGCTGGTTTTCGAACTTGTCCGAGCTTTTATTGATATTAACAATCTGCGCAAGTTTGGTAAAGATCAAATAATAAATGAAGGTGCTAGAGTGTTCACAAGGCTTAATATGGCATTTTTCAGCAAAACAAGGGCCATAACTCCGGTGAAATTATTTCGATCTTGCCGGTTTTCAAACTTGTCCGAGCTTTTATTGATATAAAGACACTGGCAAAGTTAAGTAAAGGTCCAATTAATATTGAAGGCCCTAGAGTGTTCACAAGGCAGAAAATAACATTTTTCAGAAAAAACAAGAGCCATAATTCCGGTGTTACTGATCCGATTTAGCTGGTTTTCGACCTTATATGAGCTTTCATTGATATTAACAATCTGTGCAAGTTTGGTAAAGATCAAATAATAAATGAATGTGCTAGAGTGTTCACAAGGCAGAAAATGGCATTTTTCAGAAAAAACAAGGGCCATAACTCTGGTGTTACAAACCCAATTTAGCTGATTTTCGTACTTGCCCAAGCTATTATTGGTATTGACAATCTATGCAAGTTTGGTAACGATCAAATAATAAATGAAGGTGTTAGAGCGTTCACAAGGCAGAAAATAGCAATTTCCAGAAAAAACAAGGGCCATAACTCTGGTGTTACTGATCCGATTTGGCTGGTTTTCGAACTTGTCCGTGCTGTCATTGATATTGACAATCTGTGCAAGTTTGGTAAAGATCATATAATAAATGAAGGTGCTAGAGTGTTCACAAGGCTTAATATGGCACTTTTCAGTAAAACAAGGGCCATAACTCTGGTGAAATTTATCCGATCTGGCTGGTTTTCGAACTTGTCCGAGCTTTCATTGATATAAAGACACTGGCAAAGTTTCGTAAAGATTCAATTAATAATGAAGGCCCTAGAGTGTTCACAAGGCAAAAGTTAACGACGGACGACAGACGACGGACGACGGACGGACGACAGACAACTCGCCATCCCATAAGCTCTTCTGGCCTTTGGCCAGTCGAGCTAAAAAACTAAAATTAAAATTTGGTATAAATGTTATATGCGGTTTCATTTTTTTTTTCAAAAGTGTGATTCCACCTTAATTTCTGGGGAAAATGACCAAAATGTTTTTAACACACGTTTTATAATTAATACGGAAAATAATTATTACTTCAAATCACCTGATATTGTTTGTCGTATCAGATCTGTTTTTAATTAAGTTTTCGCATATCTTGTACATATACTGTATATGTGTTCTGTATAAAGGTAAATGTGACAAAGATTGCTCTTTTGTTTCTAAGATATAAATACAATACTGTTAATATATTCGTATTGTTTAGCATACAATGGTAAATCTAAAAGGGGGCTACTTTCACAAATGTTTCGTAGCTTTGCAAATAAACAATATCCGAGCAAATAAACTTACTGCTTTTAACACTTAACCCGCTAAGCACGAATATACTAGCTTTGCGATCATTGTAAACCCAGATCAGCCTGCGAGAAACTGGCAGGCTGATCAGGGTTTACAATGCCCAGCTGCTGATCGTCATTTTCCACAAAACACCCCTTTGTCACATTAATGGAATGGTCTTAATTCAAGGAAAGAACAGTCCATCATATATATGTAGCGGGTTAAGGGTTAAATGTGATGGAGAAATATAAAATCACAAAGAGCTTTTTTAAAGCCCAATTGTATATTTCTGTATCAGACTATGCCCTATTAGTGTTGAGGGCTGTCATTTACCCTGTGAAGTCGATGCCCTATCTGTAGAATGATTGAGCTAAATCTGATTGATAGTTGGTGTAATCCTCCGTAACTTATTGACTGAATTCATGGCGCTTAATTCTGGTTAAATCAATTGTGTGCCGTTTTTAAGATACTTTAACGTCAAAGATACATAACTGATGGAAGGCGCCAGATTGTGGTTGTATATCGTGTAACGTTGAACTACATTTTTGCGTGTTTTTTTCTGATTTTATTCCCTGGAACTTCTCCTCATTCCGTCGTTCTAGGTTTCGATCACCGTGTCATTGGAGTTGAATCAAGTCTGTTTCACCTGGGAGCTGTTTCATTTCTGGTTCACCTAGGAGCTGTTTCTAGTCTGGATTACCTGGGAGCTGCTTCACGTCTGGTTCACCTGGGAACTGTTTCAAGTCTGGTTCACCTAGGACCTGTTTCAAGTCTAGATCACCTGGAAGCTGCTTCTGTTCTGGTTCGCATTGGAGCTGTTTCAAGTCTGGTTTACTGGGGAGCTGTCGGACTTTGGTGTGGTGGCGCCACTCGTCTGCTGTGATCGATCTGCGGATTTAAAGCTTGCATTTAACAGTCTTTCTTTTTTCTTTTTTTTAGCGAACAAGCATTTTAGTCAGTGTGCCATCCCATCATGCACCGAAATACTAAGAAGTACCTGAACAAGGGAATGTTAATGTTCAAACAAATTACATACTTAGTGAGGGTCTAACTTACCGTTTTATTCGGCCAATAGTTCGAGTAGTAGATATGTGAGGACAAATCCCACATACCATTATGTTTGGCCCATATTTTAAGTAGATATGTGAGGACCAATACTTACCGTTATGTTTGGCCCAAATTTGAAGTAGATATGTGAGGACCAATACTTACCGTTATGTTTGGCCCATATTTGAAGTAGATATGTGAGGACCAATACTAACCGTTATGTTTGGCCCATATTTTAAGTAGATATGTGGGGACCAATACTTACCGTTATGTTTGGCCCATATTTTAAGTAGATATGTGGGGACCAATACTTACCATTATGTTTGGCCCAAATTTGAAGTAGATATGTGAGGACCAATCCCACTTACCGTTATGTTCGGCCATATTTCAAGAATATATGTGAGGACCAATCCTACTTACGGTTACGTTCGTCTCGTATTTCAGAGATGGCTGGGGACCTGCTCCACTTACCGTTACTTTCGTCTCGTATTTTAGAGATGGGTGGGGACCTACTCCACTTACCGTTACGTTCGGCCCATATTTCGAGGAGATATTTGAGGACCTCAATGTGCTTCTTGAATTCAAGGTTGGCATTATCAGACGATGAAGGTGACGGGCATAGCAACACAGGACCTAGGCACACTGCCAGTTGGTCGAGGGTCATCTTGTTCTTTTCTGATATCTTTGCTAACTTGTGGAGATGATTTAGCACCATTGACATAGTTTCCTGAAAACAAAAATACTTTAAAATGTTACCAAATTGTAGTAAAAGACGAACACAAATTCAGCCTCATAAATATTATTTACTTAGATGAGATGAAATGTCGGCTTCTTAATTACCTTGTACAGTTATAAAAGATTGTTAACGCTCATTACAACAGCGATCTGATTTAAACCTGTTTTTTTTTGTGGTAGAAACCACCATGCATCTAGATTACCTCATTTCACTAAACTTTGCGGTAAAAATACTTGAAATCAGTTATTTTGAAATATCGAATATGTCTGTGAGCATAATAATTTACCCATAGCTGTTCCATAAATACTATCCTTACTATACATAGACCACACGGCCCGATACTTACACGCATGATACGCAAAGTGCAGCTATTACAGGGGAACATAGCAATATATATACTGAGCAAAAATAAAAAGTACCCCGTTTTCTTTCCCTTATTATATAGACAGCAAAACAGGATATAATAAATGATGTATATAGAATAATTATGTCAACCACCACCAATAGCCCAAACGATTTTTTTTTGTTGTTGAAAAGTTCAGTACACAAGGGAGTTATCTCTCTTTTTCTTAAACAATGCATTTTTGGTAAAAACACATACAATCTTCAAACATTGCCTTCGAAAAAAAATCACAGAAAAACACAACACCGATTGCGTAGGTAGCATCTTTTTATTATCAAAAAGCATCAAATTACCGCCCTTTAAGGTTTCCATAGCATCCATAAAAGAGTATTGCTTGGCAAAATTTGAAACTGTTTAAAGGAATATTTACTAATCAGTGAATTGTGCTTAAAAACATCAAACATTGCTTAATTAAAGCGCTGTTCAAGCTGTCCTACGCCCTCAAAAACTGGCTGTTTTCAAACTTCTCTCTGCAACAACAACATATTTACTTTTTTTTTTTTTTTTAAATTTCTGATGCTTTCAATGTATGCACGTGTAACAGTAACTCATTAACGACTGGCAAAGATTAATTTTATCTAAAATGAAACAATATTTCTGGTACTCGTACCATGTATTTGGGGGTTTGTAGCGCGCAGTGAAAACATTGACAAGCAATCATATTGTTCTTGTTATACAAGCAATGCTTTAACAGTATACCTACTTCTTAAATGTAAGAGCATATCCAATCGTGAACATTCTCTTGCTGAAAAAAACAAAACAATATTAGTATATGGCGTACCTGATTGGCTTTTGGAAGGCACTCGAGAATGCTGAGCATGAGTTTGGCACTTCCGTCAGGGTCACTCGGCAGACGAACGCTTAGAGCGTCCAGAAGCATTTGATAAAGCGCGTTGGTCACCAGGGGTTCCGGCAGTTCTCGGAGGTAGTCCTTAAAAACTCCTGAAAAACAAATATTACTTTCGAATAAAATAACTGTTATTTAACGCTTGAAATTTAAATTTTCGGCAATGTAAATGTTTATAAGTTCAAACTGTCTGTCTCGAAATCATATATTTCTAATTTTAATGTTTGTTTAACCTAAACTGGATAACGGTCAACATACATTTTGTAATAAAACGGCACTGCTCCATACATGATCGATCATAGATTTTATATAGTCTTGAATTGTCAATGCTTTATTCAAACCTCCTAAAACAATAGTTGACGCAGTCGCAGTCACTTGTGTCGATGACAGGCGCAATCACACCTGAACAATGCTAATGTCACAGCCACGTCTGAAATGGTCGATGATGCTGTCGCAGTCACGTCTGAAATGATCGATAAGGCCAGTGTTTTTGCCCTTATATAAGTTGTGTAAAATATCGCTGAAGGCAGTCGCAATCACCACGGAAATGGTCAATATGTCGCAGCGCAGTTACTTCTGAAATAGTATATGTCGCACTAACTTCTGAAATGGTCAATGACGCACAGTCGAAGTCACTTCTGTATACGGACAATGAAGCAGTCGCAGTCACTTCTGTAACGGTCAATGACGCAGTCGCAGTCACTTCTGTAACGGTCAATGACGCAGTCGCATTAACTTCTTAATTGGTCAATGCATTCATATTTGGAATGGATATATGATGTCGCAGTTGCTCCTAAATTGATACATAAAATATTTCGGTCGATCATATAATTATCTTTAATGCTCGTGAACTTGTCAATGACACAATTAACACTGCTGGAAAAAAAGCCAGTAATACTTTTAAATAAATCGTGCGAGAACTCGTCAACATTGATCAGCAGTCAGGCTCAATATGTATTAACTATTATTCTTGACAAAATCGTCAGACAGTCAATAAAAGAAGACAGTGTGGGAAACTTGTCCTGGGAAAAAATGACGACACAGAGGAGGCTAAATTAATATGGCCGACTAATGTAAAAATAATTATAGAGTTATTGACGTCAATTGTGATAGCTCGTAACACTATCTATCGCAGAATCGTACAGTACTATGTAAACTTTGACTGCATTATTACGGGTTTGGCAGGAAAGATGTTTTTTGGCTTCAATCCATCGCAAACCCGTACAAAGTATATAAGTATATAAGGGGAGTAAAATTATACCCTCAACTTTCTATTCTACACTGGCACATTTGTGTGTATGTATTTTCAACTGACTGTGTCGTGCATCAATTCGCATAGAACATGAAAGACCCTTATTCCGCTATAATTCTGTCCTTGTCATATTCCGCTATAATTCTGTCCTTGTCATATTCCGCTGTAATTCCGCCCTTGTCACATGTGACACTACCTTATCTGGAACAGGGAACGCCCATATACCGCTGTACACATAACGATTACAAGTTTAGATACGTGGGTAATCGTATAATGTCAATTTGCTGATGGCCTAAATTATGTGAATTAAAACACCCAGTGGTACCGGATCACAATAACAATTTCATATACTTTTCTTCCAAAATGCACCTTTGTGACGTTTGATGTTTGTCTGCAGTCTCGTCTTGTCGTGCCCTAAATGCTTTATTCTCTTTTTGCTATGGCTTCTGACAAGTCATTGAGTACATTCTTTGTGGCTTTCTATGCTTTTTTTTTGTATTTATATATACACGAGCATCTTTGTGTTTTACTTATATTGCCTATTAATGCTGCCTTGTTGGTTAGAGAATAGTTCATGGCGGGGATGTCTTTATTTACGATGTCCCGTTTTACACGCCCCCAGCGGCCTTTTTTTGCCACTGACCGTTCCAAGGCGGTAGCCCTATTGTCAACCCTTTTGTGTTTGTGATGTCTTATTTGGCCTTTTATTCATCTTTAAATTTGTTCTTTGTTCCTGTGTGTGTTTGTGGTTGACTGTGTCCTTGAATGCTGCTTTTCCTGTTCGAATTTTATATCTATATTTGATTGTAATGGCTTTAAGACGTAAACTATTTTACATAAGGGTATGCTCTGTAAAGACGTGTCCGCAAGACTCACTCTGTTGTATAGTGCAGTTTTATAACCAAGTAATGAATGATGTCCAGTTATATAAAGAGCATTCGCATCCGGTATGTTGCATTCCTTGAGTCGAACTGTATCATGGACACCAACTAATGTTTTTTCTTAACAAATACTTAGTCGTTGGTTATATTCATTAGTCTACAATTGTTTTGATGATTTGCGGAAATTAACGAACCAGTCTCGCATATTTTTACGGAAATAAAAAAGGTTTTAATCGTTATATAGTAGTTGGTACAAAAGTGATTTACGGAAATTAGCGAACCAGTCTCGCATTTTTTTGCGGAAATATACGAGGTTTTAATCGTTATATAGTAGTAGGTACAAAAGTAATTTATTGTATTGGTCCGGAAATTGTTTACGAAAATAGACGAGGCTTACCGAACGTTTACAGGTTTCTTGAAAGGAAGGAATTGTCCGCCATTTTGGTGTGTGGAAGTTTGGATACATTGTAGAAGTTTGAATACATTCAGGTACGTATTTGGAGATGTATCTATAGAAAAATGGTTTCCGCTCAATAAGTTTCCGCTCAATAACTTTAGTTAGGAATGATATATTGGCCTGAAACTTGATGTATACGTAGCTTATATTAAAAGCATTTGCATTTGGGGTCAAGGTCACTGTTATTAAAAATTGAAAGTGCTGATGGACGATGACACTCAGAAAGTATTGATTCGGAAAAAAACGGGTTTGCGTACTAAAGTGGTGAACATTTGTGCAAAATAGTATTGAAATCGGATGAGGCGTTAACCAAAGTTATGGGACCGGACGGCGGGGGATAAAACGTGAAGTTATGTAGAAATATTTAAATGTTATAAGTGTCAAAGGGGAATAATTGTAAAATGAAAATGTCAGAGAAAGTTGGTCACAACATACGTATACATGAGATCTCGATTCCTTTCGAAAACCAATCAGATTCAATCGTGCATGACAGAGTTATCGCCCCTTGAATGTCTGAAAAATAGGATTTCTGCAAAGACGTTTTCGGTGGCGATATGGCTAAAACAAAACAAACTTCGTTGAATTAGGATAAGTATAAAAAAAAACAGAACATGTAGTCTGATGTAACGGTAGTCAGAGTTTCTATGTATTGTTCTAAATTCCTTAAATATAAATGCTTTTTAAACACAATATTGATAATGGTAATAAAATGTGATAAAATGCCATTGATAGAACGTAATTATTATATCTATTCCACTGTGATGTATGTCTTCATTCTCTAAATGCATTATGTCTGTTCTCTTCTCGGACATATTGTGTATTGTATTCCGCCTTATTTAAGCAATAAACTTGTAAATGTTATGCAAAAGAAACTATCGAAATGAATTGATGAAAATAATTGTATGGTTTGATAAAGAGATGTCTGTGGTACATAGTTATATAATCTCTTCTACTCGCGAATTTATGAACGATCTTTGATAGTTACCATGATGTAATGTGATAAAAGGTTTCAATTTAATATCATGGTAATCGAATTACTTACTCTTCAAATGTACGTACAGGACATATTGTATTTATTCTAGAATTGCATCTGATATATACTCGGTAAAAAAAGTTGTGGACCAGGGTATATAAAGTCATATAAAAATAAAACTAGTGGATAAAATTTAAGTATCTTTTTTACTAACCAATGTCTACCCTACCCGGTTAATTTGGTACCAGAAACATTAAATTCCAAAAAATATTTGACTTTAAAACAATATCGCGAACACACAAAGGGTCTGTAAAAAATGTTGCAAAGTCCATACAAAGTAACAGTTACGGACACATTCGAGTAACCAATAAAAAGATTATTATTTTTTCGCAAACTTTCATTGTAAACGATAATTGTTGTTGATTGTTGATCTATTGTGAATTATCAACTGAGATAATAAGGGTTATGGTCAAATGTCATGGTTCAGTGATCATTGTACGGGTTCGAACACTGCCATGGTCCAAAACTTCTTTTAGAGAGTATATATCTATTTCATCAGGGCTCTAGACTATATGATGTCATTTTTCGTCCCAGATTTCGTGTATGCATGCTAATTGTCCTAATATATTATATAAATAAATTAATAAACATTATCGTTTGTCGTTATATACATCCTTAATACACTGATAATATACCGATATAATCTCTCTATTAGATTCGTTACTAGCGTCTCCGTGGCCGAATGGTTAACGACGTTGCGTTGTAAACCTTCGCCTCTCGCCACTGCGGGTTCGAATCCCACTGGGAGCTCGACTTGTAAGTGAGGAAGTGTCGATTCTTACAGATGGCGGGTGATGTACAGTACTGGTTCTACCAAGGAAAATGGGTGGTCTGCCTCCACCACAAAAAATCGACCGTCATATATAACCTTACATGTGTTGAAAATGACGTAAAAAACAAACAAATAAACAAAACCAAAGATTCGTTACTAAACTATTAATTGCTGTTTTCTTTATATTTCGGAATGTAATGTACGGCTTTTACTTTCAACCTCATGTAAACGTTTGTTTGCGTTATAAGACATATGCGCATTAATTTGTACAGGATCAAATCCCCTCAAAAACAGCGTATTACTTAAACTTAAGTTAAAATCACTTAATAACGGTTACATATTTATCAATATGTTGTCAATATACGGATCTTTTGCCCATTTACAGCCTTGCAAATGATATTACTTTTATCGCGCTGTAATCTGGTGCTCTTGGTTTATAGAAGAAATTCAATGATTCAACGTCCAAACCCATCTTTCTTGCGAACATCATCTACGGAAAAGTATACATGTGTCATTTTGCACACGGATTCTGCGAAGCATAGATATGTTCTTAAAACAACATTTAAGGCGTTTTGCAACTTGTGTTCCGCTCCGGATTTTGTCTAGATGTTTTTCTAGTTTTCAATAATGGTTTCATAAATAATCTCAATGTTTTGTTTTAATTCTTGTGCTCACAATCTGAAACTGTTATACATGTAAGACTGGCGTGTGCGTATCTTAACCCTAACATCGTGCTTTCCCCGTCTAAAATGCACTATATACACAGTACTCATCAGTCTAAAACGGCGGTGGCGTAAAGCGTCCGACTCGCATGCGGGCGGTTGGTTTAAACATATTTTATTGCATTTTTTAACAAAGTATGCAAATGGGTCGGGCCACAAGTTCTTACAACATTAGTTACGGCCCTTCGCAATACAATTTAAATTACAAAGAGCAATTTTAATGTTATGGCTATAGTAAACATATTAAGTAACAATGAATACAGAAACTAAATGAATTAAAGTTTACAAATGTAGACGTAAACAGTTGTCACAATAGTTGGGTGAAAGAAAAGAAAAAGAAAAAAGAAAAGAAGGAGGAGAAGACGACAGAATATGTTTAATAAGAGTACATAGGGTCAGTCCGAACACACTGCTGAGTTGTTTTAATACACTAGTTAAAACGCCTGGTGTCTCTTATATATGTTTGCACAGCTAGAAAAACAATTTCATTTTCTTTATCACTAAAATGTGTATTGCCAATACACAATTTGTCAACGTTCAACGGATGGAAGAGTCTGGTTGATATAAACAGGTCACGCCTCTGTTCAGTAAATCGACAACATTTAAAAAGAAAATGTTCAGCATCTTCTTTGTCTTGTCCACAGTCGCATGTTGGTGATAATCGTAAATGATTCAAATACAAATCACCATTAAGGTTGCTGCATAAGTTTCGAATGCGAGCATGAATTACAGAAAGTGATCGTAAGCCGCATAAATGAAACGACGGGACAGTGGGACGCTTAAACATTGTGTTGAGGAGACAACATTTAAATGCCTTTAAAGATACTAATTCACGAACTTGTGTAGGTAGATTATTCCAAAGACTTAATGACGAAGGGATAAATGATTTGGAAAATAATTCTGTTCTCCTTATCGGTGTTACGTAGTCATCGGAGTTCCTCAAGTTGTAATTATTAATATCTCTAACAAACGGAGGAAACAAGTTATTTACACTCTCAGGCAACATTTTATTTTTAGCTTTAAATACAGTTATGAGTTTCTGAAATGTTCGTCTGTCTGCTAGCGAAAGCCATCCAATTTCGACGATTAATTTGTTAATAGATACGGATCGAGTCAAACCGGTAACAATACGCGCAGCTTCATATTGCAGTTGTTCTAAAGAGTTTCTCTCACCGACAGTACAACCGTCCCACACTGTGGAAGCATATTCTAAAATTGGTCGCATATATGATATATATACTTGATTCATAGTTTTTCGACCTACTTTGTATTTTAAAATTCTCATTAGGCCTAAAACTTTGGATGCTGAGGTTAGAATGTTTTTAATATGTTCATGCCATTTACCATTATTACTTATAGTCAGGCCTAGATGTTTGTGATGTTCTACAAATGTAAGTTGTACGTCATTAAAAAATAAATTTGGTTGTCTGATGTTATTTGTTGACGTTATAAATAAAACTTCAGTTTTATTTGGGTTAAACTTTACTAACCATGTTTTAGTTACTAACCATGTTTTAGACCATGCGGGCGGTTGTAGGTTCAATTCCCGCCCGGGTATTACTTTATAAAAATGGTACTAAGCATATACAAGGTAGTGCTAGGACTGGTCGGGCCGGTGTCTGAGTGGGGTATCATGTTACATATACTACAAGATATGACTGAATGATTGTTAAAAGCGACATACATCACATACATATTAACTAAACTGAACAGTACATCTGTATTAAAATTAATAATGCAGTAGACGTACTTCAACACTAAAGCCAGCGCTTGCTTTATTAATATAATACCATACTGACACGTTTCTCACGAACTACGCTTGTTTATAAATATAATATCATGCTGACACGTTTCTCACGAACGTCCATATTGATATTTCTCGTTAATTATATAATAGTATTATACCATGGATATATAACAGGATTATTACTATAGTAACTTGTTCTGGAAGTTTGTATCACCTCTTGTAGGTAAATGCCAGATCAGGATCGCACTACGCCTCTCGTGCGATCCTGATCTGGCATTTACCTACGAGAGGTGATACAAGCTTCAGAACAAGTTACTATAGTAATGATCCTTTTATTATATACCTCTTTACATATCATTAAAATTGAATACATGTATCAAAAACAACAAATTAAAACAAAATTATATAAAGTCAAATTAACTGAAAACCACCAACAGGAAAGACATGAAAACATGTACATTACACGCGCATGAAAACATGTACATTACATTGCAACCACTACAACTGTGTTTATTACTCATCAAATTCTGGTGAATTTACCAACTGACGTAATCTTAAATTAATTAATTAACCCACAATGTTCACAAAAGCACAAACAAACATTCTGATAGTTCACATTTCATGTTAAAACATCCATTGTTCTTAATGTATTACTAGCTGGCCATCCCCAACATTCCAATCTGACATTTTCCAAAATCTATTTTTAGTAGCATACTGATAACCCGCAGTGTGATACGGGTTGTTGTATTCCATTGTAAGAAAATGAAGGTACTATGTATATATTATTGATAGGTATATAATAAATACATTTATGTCCATGATAACACCCAATCCCTCAATGAGTTACAAGAAGGTCCGCGCGGCTATTGGTATTATCCGTTACATACTCCTCAAAATAAGTTACGGACCGCAAGAATATTTCTCTATATGCTTACCAGTGAAATTGACTACCAGTCCTGCCAAAACTTTTTAACATAAAATCCTGATAACATGTAAGATTTAAAGCGTGCGAAGAACATATTTAAATGAAAATTTGAGCGCGCGACTTGATTTTTAAATTTTATAGATTTTTTTAAGCGCAGATTTAAATTATTTTTGATTTTATTAATATGTATGCATTGTTTGATACTCTTCTTTCCATCGCTCACAAGGCAGCGTAACATGACCAATGAAGAAAATAGCTGATTAACTGTGAAAATATAGCTAAATATAGCTGTTAAATAATGAACATTATTTGGAAAATAAGATTTGATGGAAATCCGGAGATTGTACATTTAAATCCGGAGATCCGGAGAGTAAATGAAAAATCCAGAATCAGGATTTTATCCGGAGATATGGCAAGCTTGGACTACATACCATTTTCAATAGAACAGAACAGAACATATTCTTTATTTATGACTTAAACAAATGTTTATAAATACATATTACATTTGTTAATATGTGACAGGTCAATGCAATTTTTACATTAAACAATGAAAAAGTACAAACACACAATCATACATACTATACACTCATACAACTCTCCCATTCACTCTGACGCCCGAAATGTCTCAACATTCACTCTGGATCACGTATTTACCCTGTTATAATGATTTAACTATTCCTATTACATAGTTTCATTTAAACTTTTAAGTTTTAATAGTTTACATGTCATGTCCAATGAGGATGAACATACATTTGTTACTCATTATACATTGCAGTATTGCGAATAATAAATGCTTCCCTAACAAACCTAGATAATCTAAAAAGCTCTTGCTGGCTTGAAGACTGCCTCAGCTGAATAAATTTAAAAACACTTGGATGTCTGTAATAATATTGTTTAACATATAGTTTACGTAATTGTTCGTACAAAGGACAAATTAAAATAAAATGATATTCATCTTCTAAGTCTGTACTATTACACAATATACAATATCTCTGATTTCTATCAGTTCTATTTTGTGAATATCTGCCAGTTTCAATTCTAAGTCTGTGGGAGAATAATCTTATCCTATTATTCAACATTAAACTGGACATTGTCCGGTCTTCTGCATTAAATGAAAGAACAAAATGTTGATACACATTTCTCTGTTAGATGAAAACAGTCCGAGATTTTTGATAATTTCTAAAAATCATTAATTTGCCACAAAACAGCAATACTAAAAGTTTTATTATGTTTTGTCAATATATTCATTTTGTTTAATAACGACGCGAACTTTTAATTTCCCCCGAAACTGACTAACCTTTGACAGTTTTAATGCATACACCGAACAGTTTTTTATCCCATCCAAAATTTAGTAAATTTTCAAGGCCTATTTGCATATTTGGCACTGCACGCCTATCTGTAAAGTTATTCAGGCTAAAGAAAATGGTGACAGATGATTGTTAAGGAATTAATAATCTTGAACATATTACGAAATAACATTTTTGGGTGAAAAAAAGCGTTTTATTGAAATTTCAAAATCTGATTTTTTTCAAATTCTTTAAGAATATAGAAACACGAAACAGTTTCCATTTTGAATGCAGTGTGTCTTTAATCTGTGCGATGATGCAAACTTACATCTTATTGAAATAAAGAAAGGTTGGTCCTTAACTTATTTTGAGGAGTATACTATGTTCTACTATCATATTGAATCCCAATAGATGTACAGGTAACTGTTGTTTTAAACGCCCTTGTTGTATATTTAGAAACATACGTATACATATTTTACGATGCGTTACGACGCATCTCTTGGGGGCGCATTACGAAAAGTCCCTAGTGGCGCGTATTAGGTCGTCATGTTTGTAAAGTAAGTGTGATAATGAAGACTACTAAAAGGCACTAACTCGCCATATAACGACACAATTACACTACAAAAGCGTTTATCCAAACCTTATCCAGGAGTCATAAAATAATGTACATATGCCGATTAAAAGTATAGTTTTTTTCATGGGTATTTAAAATGCCCGTGATTGAATATGCGTAAATTATGAGTTGGTAACTCTTAATTCGACGCTCCAGTTTTGGGGTTTGGCTTGGTTGGTTAAAACTGTTTATACTGATCGTCTATAGAGTTTGGATTCTCAAAGTATGCAAGTTATTCTATATACCTTTGTTGTCAGTAGGTTTTAAAACGTGTGCATCTGTTGCAAAATTTGGCTGTTGTTGTCGGGATAGCTACTTATAAATGGACACACAGTCATTTTGATTTTTGAAAGACTAACGACGTCCCGTTAGTATTCCTAAATAACTTGCATTTGCTCAATCATCAATATTAATTATAAGAATTGTTCAAAGCAAATTGTTTTTGCATATTATTTACTGTTGATTATATTTTTCAGTGAATGGGTGTGTAATTTTGAGGTTACTTTGTCGATAGCAGAGAAAGAAATGAAATAAGTTCTCTATTAAACTGCCTTATATACTTACTCCATGCTTATATTATACGGGTTTCCAGCCATGTTTGACGAGCTTGAAGTAAACTAAACCGCTCCCATGTGCTGTACTAGCCTTATATAGAGCTATACTTTCGTTAAACATAATATTAGGCAGAGAGTTTTTTCTCGCAACACTATCAGATGAATGTGTTCGGTAGTAAGACAAGGAACATACTAGACTTCATCGCATCCTTCCTTGTTTGCCATGGAAGTAGCTCTACATAAACGCATATGGGATACTGAACCGTAAAAATCTACACTTCAATTCAATCCCTGGATTTGAGTGAAACCAGAATGGCAGCAATCATGCTGTGTCAATACGTCACCACATATCTCGGCATTGTTTCGTAAAAATAGTGATAGTGTGATTATAACCGCCCTTTATCACGCCTATAATGGGGCTGGATATGAATATTTAATAACGGTAATTTTGCGTTAGCCTTTGTAAGCCGTATTGCCTTCTAACAGTCGTTTTTCTGGTCGATAGTCGTCTATTCTCATGATTTTAACCCTTAACCCGCTACACATATATAAAATGGACTGTTTTTCTTTGAATTAAAACCATTCCATTTATGTGAAAAAGGGGTTTTGTGGGGGTGGGGTGGGGTGGGGTGGGTGGGGGGGGGGGGGGGCAAAGGCCAGTATAGTTGTGCTTAGCAGGTTAAGGGTTAAGCTTCACTATTTTCTCTCTCACTCTCGGATCACGTATAATAGTAAATGAGATGTGTCAACTACCATAATATCTTTCTATCTCGAGTTGTTTTATAACCAATTTCTATCTTATCAGTTACCATAGTTAATGAGATGTGCTAAACACTATTCTATTATATTATTACATACTGAAAAGGGAATCCCTTGGAAGCAACGAACCCAAACAAGAGTCTGAGAGAAATGTAGCAGTCTCGGTCTGTTCACAGTGTGTAATTTTGGTAACGCCTACACATGTATAGTAGTGACTCACACGTTTTTATGTAAAATCTGGCAATTCCATAGTTAATGTCAGAGATGTGCTAACTCCATGATTTCTATTATATTATTAAATGCTGAAAAGGGAATCCCTTCGAAGCAGCAACGAACTCAAGAGAGAAAAGTAGCATACTCGGTTTTATTAAGTCTGTTCATTATGTTAAACTTGTAGGCCTCGACATCGCTTATAGTGAACAGGAAAATGCAAAATGAGTCACACGTTTATATGTACAACCTAGTAATGATTTAATACGATTGATTCAATAAATAATTCCAGTTAATGAGATGTGCTAAACATCATGCTTTCTATTATATTATTAGATACTGAAAAGTAGCATACTCGAATGTATTAGGTGTTCATTATGTTTTAATTTTGCTAACGCTCCACATCGCGTATAGTCAACAGGAAATTGCGAGAATGCAAAGTGACTCACACGTTTGTATGTACAACCTGGTAATGATCTAATACAATTAATTTAATAATTAATTCCATAGTTAATGAGATGTGCTAAACGCATTTTTTAAAATTATATTATTAAATCCTAAAAAGGGGATCCATTGGAAGCAGCAAAGGAGAAAAGAAGCAGAATCGGTTGCATTGAGTATGTTAATTGTGTTTAATTTAGGTAACACCTCCATATCGATTATAGAGTAGACAGAAACATGTTAGAATTTGCAAGCTGAGTCACACATTTATACCTAAATAATATTGATTTTATATTTCAACGAACATTTTAAGAAAACTGAAGTCGATATCCAGAACAAAATTGTATCCGTCTGCCTTAGTGAACAGACATGCATCAAACCTAAATGCAGCAAGCCTATATATCATGTTTTATTGCACCTCGCACACAATCCTAGGAATTTCATTGGATTAGAGCGGTCACATGGTGACCCTCCAATAAGTTTAAATCATTTGCAAATAGTTCTTTAAGGCGTTAGTAGCAAACATAGTAAGTAAATTTAAAAATGTTTTTAAAACATATGTATAGGGGGAACTCTATCGCTATCGCCTCACCCCCTATACATCTTACTGACCCCCACACATTTCTGTAAGGTGTCGGTAAAAAACTCAATGACTAATATTGTCTTTTAAATATTATTTCTGAAAACATTAATTTCGAGTGATGTAGTGTAAGTAGTCAAATACTGATACTTTGGGGTCTTCGACTTCGAGCCCAACCTGTATGGCTTTAAAGTAAGACGTAAGCCGGTCCCAGGGGACGTGAGTAAGGCGTAAGCCGGTCCTAGGGGACGTGAGAGGTGTTGTTCAGTACATCCCCATTTTAGCATTCATTAAAGTAAACTACAAACTATATAGTTCAACACATCGACTTAAAAAGATATATTGCACTATATTGAGAGTATAAATAATTCTCAACTGATATCATCAACCACGAAATATTTTCATTTTGGCAAAAGTCACAATCACATTTTAACAGTTTTGGACAGTGATTATTATTTCAACAAACATGCAGCTGTTTTGTTTATTTCAACATCAACATATTTTAATCATGCCGCTTTTTTAGCAACTCTACAAGATAGTAACAAAGCTATATCCGGTCCGAGGCCGCACGTATTTGTATTTCAACATGCCACTTTTGTTTGTACACACAATACGATCAGAACAAAACAATATCCCATCTGAAGCTACAAAGTCTCAAGTCACCCACAATTTCGCAGAAGCATCACAAGCTGGGAGGAAATCAAAGTATCCCATACGAGTCTAAACAGTTTCCTATTTCGACCTAGCCAATACACGTATTAAAACCGAAGCAATTCCCCCATCTCAAGTTGCAACGACTCGTATCACCAAACATGCCGTTGTTAAGCAAACACAATGCAACACAGGGATCATATGTCATATATTTTCAGTAGTTTCAAAATTCGAAACGAACTTAACTATATTAATTAATGTCTGCTCTCCCATATTTTTAGCAAACCATATGGTCAAATATTAATTAGGCGCATATGTATGGGGCTTAGAGTTTATAATCCATTTTCATTGTGTAACTTGTTATCATTATATTGATATTTGCAACTATATGTATTGTTTGTTAAACATTTAAATATTTCATAATCCTAAACTGTAACCTGCCATTGTCTACATGTAAATATATCATGTTAAAATGTACCAAAGGTCCTTTGTATTACTGAATAAAGTATATAATTATATCCAACCATGCCTTTTTGTTTAGCACCATTTACTGCTGGGAAAAGTACAACACCACCATCTGAAGTTACAAAGAATCATTCCACGAGATTATAGCAAGTTAATAGGAATCTGAGGTTTCAAAGACACAAATCACTAGCCATGCCGTTTCTTGTAGAAACACCATACACTGGAAACATAACCAATCGGAATTCCAAGACACAAATCACCAGACAGTTTCTTTAATTTCAGAAACAACATACGCTGGAAATATTCCAATAACCCATCTGAAGTTACACAAACTCATCTCACCATACATGCTGCGTTTTTCAGCAACAACACGGTCTGAGAGCAGAGCAATACCTACTCTGGAGTAACAAAGACACACATCCCCAACCATAATGCGATTTTCACCAGCAACTCAGACTGGAAACAAAGCAAACGTCATCATGACATCAGCCCAAGTATGCGGTATTCTGCTCTTGTTTGTGTTTGAGCTTCCAAAGAATTCCGTTTTCAGTATTAAGTAACAGTTATATTACTTAGCATTCGATTCGTGCTGAGTGGCGGCTAGTCTCCACATTTTTCGAATAAGTAGTTTTGTTACTAACTGATCCTTTGAGAACCCGGTCTGTATGGCTTTCAGTTAGAATACCACTCAAGCCGATGCTTATGGGATGGTGTGTCGTCCGTCGCCCGTCTCTCCAAAGTCCGTCGTCTGTTAACTTTTACCTCGTTAAGACGATAGGGCCTTCATTTTTCATTCGATCTTTACCAAACTTTTACATATTGTTAATATCAATGGAAGCTCGGACAAGTTCGAAAACCAGCCAGATAGGACCAGTAACAGCAGAGTGATGGAGTTGATTTAGTTTAAAATGCTATATTTTGCCTCGTTAAGATGATATGGACTTCGTTGTTCATTTGATCTTTTTCAGACTTGAACATATTGTTAAATCAATGAAAGCTTAGAGACGTTCGAAAACCAGCCAGATCGGACTAGTAACAGCGGATTTATGGCCCTTTATTTAGTTAAAATGCTATATTTTGCCTCGTTAAGACGAAGGGCCTTCATTTTTTCATCCGATCTTTACCAACTTTACCAGATTGTTAATATCAACGAAAGCCCGAACAACCAGATCGGACCAGTAACAGCGGAGTTATGGCCCTTAATTTATTTAAAAATGCTAAAGTTTGCCTTGTTAAGACGATAGCACCTTCATTTTTCATCCGAACTTTACCAAACTTTAAAGGATTGTTAACATCAATGAAAGCGCAGACAAATTCGTAAACTAGCCAGATCGGATCAGTATTAAAAATGTTATATTTTGCCTCGTTAAGATAATAGGGCCTTCATTTTTCATCCGATCTTTACCAAACTTTACCAGATTGTTAATATCAATGAAAGCTCCGAAAAGTATGAACATCAGCCAGATTGGACCATTTACACCGGAGTTATATTTTGGCCACATAAAGACGAAAGGGCCTTCATTTGGCCGGATATCAGTGAAACTTTTCAGGGATGATCCGTACCAAGCCTAATTGTACATATCGTCACTATGTTCCAGTTGAATGATTTTGACGTAGTTATGACTTTGTCCTGACTAGTTCTCCTGAATCCCTGGACGGATTTAAACAAAACTTTTTAGGGATGATCAGTTCTATGTCTAGTTGTGCAAATCATCGCCGTATTCCCGTTGAATGATGTTTTGGCAGAGTTATGGCCCATTAAAGGTTTTAATACACAAACTTTGTCTGGACTAGTTCTCCTGAACCCCTCGTCAGATTTCAACGAAACTTTACAGAGTTGATCAGCACCAAGCCTAGTTGTGCATATCATCGTCGCGTTGCGGTTTACCTATTGTTGGTGGAGTTATGGCCCTTTAAAAGTTTTTGATACACACATTTTCCGGGCTAGTTCTCCTGAACCCTTGCTGGATTTCAACGAAATTTGACAATGATGATCAGTATCAAGCCTAGTTGTGCATATCATCGCCATATCTCGGTTGCATGATTTTCGGCAGAGTTATGGCCCTTTAAACGTTTTAATAGACACATTTTGTCCAGCTTAGTCTCTTCTGAACTCCTTGCCGGATTTCAGTGAATCTTGGTGGGGATGATCAGTACCAAGCCTAGTTGCATCTGTCATTACCGTGTTCTGGTTGAATACATTTTGGCAGAGTTATGACCACTTAAAGGTTTTAATACACTAACTTTGTATAGACTAGTTTTCCTGAACCTCTGACTGGATTTCAACGAAACTTGTCTGGGATGATCAGTACCAAGCCTAGTTGCGTATATCATCGCAATGTTCTGGCTGAATGCTATCTGAAAGAGTTATGGCCCCTTATACATAAACGTTATCTTTAGCCAGTAGAGCGTCCACAGGCCATCTTGGGCCTCTTGTTTTAATTTTCAGAATGGATTTACACCGTTTAAAATGAAAGGATTCAATAATATATATATTTTACAAGAATACAGTGAAATGGATGCAATTATTGTTTTAAACAGCTTTAGTTGAATGTATGTAGGCAATCCTAATTTCATGGCTGTTTTTCTGGCTGTTTTGGACTTACTATGCAGGTGACTGTTAAAATGCCAGCAGTTTCATGAACACCGTCTAGTAGTTTCAGAGGAATAGTCGCTACAAGTTTTTACTCTATGTAAACAAATATGGCCGCTGGCGGCTATGTTTGACATCCAATCAAAATGAACTTTGGTTAGGACCAACTACATGTCGTGCCAGTCATTTTGGTAAAGGATCCAAATCAATATTTCTTATGGTTTTTCATAAGTAGTTGCACAAACTCGCATTTTTAAAATCTAGTAGTTGCACAAAATCGCATTTTTAAAATCTATTTTCAGCCGTGGCGGCCATCTTGAATTTCCAGCCAATCTGAATGTTTGCTAGGATCGACTAGACATCAAGTGCAACATTCCTTTGAAGGTTCATGAAAATCCGTCAAGTAGTTTCAGAGTAGTCGCCACAAGTTTTACCTATATAACTCTGTATAAACAAAGATGGCCGCTGGCGGCCATGTTTGACATCCAATCAAAATGAACTTTGGTTGGGACCAACTACATATCGTGCCAGTCATTTTGGTAAAGGTCCAAATCAATATCACTTATAGTTTTTGAGTAGTCGCCACAAAAATGCATTTTTAGAATCTATTTTTAGCTGTGGCGGCCATCTTGAATTTCCGGTCGACCTGAATCTTTGCTTGGATCAATTAGACATCAAGAGGTCCATTCCTGGGAGGTTTCAAGAAAATCCGTCAAGTAGTTTTGGAGGAGTAGTCGCCACAAAAAAAAAGTTTACGGACAGACAGACAAACGGACGGACGGACGTACGGATGGCGGACGTCGCACCACGGCATAAGCTCTGCTGATCTTTGATCAGTAGAGCTAAAAACTTATTCTTAATGAGGGTATTCATTTTATTGACATATCAAGTAGTTTTCGAGAAAATCGTGTTGTTGGTATTTCAGAAAGTCCTATAATTGTTATAAGTATAAAAACACAACTATTTTTAGCTGTAATATTATTTTCAATTATAAAAATAACATTCTAAAAAGTGTGATTGTAAAACCACCAAAATAATGTTGCTATGCTCCACCTGGACATGTCATCACTGGTAATTTTAAAAATTATAAAATTATAGATAAACGTATTCTGCATTTCCATTACGTGGTCCCGTTTTAATTCCATTAAGAGATGGGAAGGCTTATATTAGCAGGATCATATAAAAGGTATTAAAGATAAAAAAATAAAAAAAAATAAAAAGTACTGAAAAAAATGCGATAACCTGTTTAAATTACCTATTACATTTTAAAATTTATTAGTTTTATAATATGCAAACATTTTAAGCCAAAATTAAGGTTTTATTTCATACCTCAATATAATCAACACCGTTTTCGCTTCTTGGAGAAGGGGTTGGATGGGGTATGAACGTTAATACTCGGACCACAGTGATAGATTTTAATGAGTCGCCCAATCCATTTATGATATTAGTATAACATAGTGTCATTGAGAACAGGCGGGCTTAAACTCCTCCGAGACCTAGATTTTCATTTCGTAATTTAAAATGGAAATCCAAGAATTTCATAATATGTTTTACAGTTCCTGCTGATAAAGCAGCTAATAATGTAATTGATGTTTGAAGCCTACATTATATCAGAGTTTTATCTCTAGAACTCAATAGCATTATATCGTGTACTCCAGTTCAATCTACTGAGGAGGATGTTGTTCCCACGCATATAACTCTGTAAACCACGTTCAAAGCTGGGGTAAATAATAAGCAAACAAACTTCCAACTATATGCTAGATTCCTATATAACACAAACAGCCTTATTAAGCCCGCTTTATTGCTAATTCTATTGCCTGCATCACTACAGACAGCTGTATACTTTTAACCATTGTCTTACTGCCGTTAAATATCACGTACAATAATAGTCTATTTAAACTTATGACAACTCTGGGATTCATATTTTGGTCAATCCAATCACAAAGCCTTGAGAGGTGTTGCTCTCTACATTACCTCTCATGAACAGATTCAATAAAACCGACTCTGCTACTTTTATCATTTGTTTGTGTTTGTTGCTTCCAAGGGATCCCCTTTTCAGTATGTATTATCAAGACAAGCTTATCACTCTTATTCAAAAAGCTTAAGTTATAGAAAAAAATACATTTTTTTACCTATAACAATATTAAAGTTTTGTTTTACTTACGGCAATTTTGACAATTACACTATGTGAACTTGCCAAGGAGTTTGCGAGGCACTTAATTTCTATTAGATAATATTTTCTTCAGGTATGGAACTAATGTTTATAAATATTTGGTATCCCTATGGTACGATTTGTGCACGTGTTGTCGCAGATTTGTTTTTGTATTTCTATGAAAGAGTCGTTCAACATATACTCAGCCAGATGTCAGCTAAGTCTATGATAACACTTCTCGGTATCTGGATAACACACTGAACATTGACAACCCTTAATTTTCTGCTACGGTTAATACTATCTATCTTAAAGAACTTCAACTACTGCTGATGCTGTGAAAATGGATAAATAAAAATAAACATATGATAAGAGATAATTTTAATTTTGACATTGTTAATTATTTTCACTTAGACGGGGATGTTACACGAGCAATCTTTTATGGGGTTTATGTTTCTCAACTTATTTGTTTTTCTAGAGCATATAGTCGAGTTGAAGATTTTAATATTCATAACCTTTCTATAAATAAAAAGCTTCTCCGGCAGGGCTACCGTTACCATAAACTTAGAAAAACCTTTTTCATCTCTGTGTTACACGTATATTGCCTTTCAATGCTTCCTAGTATGTAAGGGAATATAGCCTGGCGGGGATTTCTTTTTTTGCATTGTCCCGTTTTATTGGGATGACACTAGGATAAGATAAGTGAGGGTTGGTGCACCATATAACCTGGTTTAAAGTCTAAGCGGACTTTTTACCGCAGATCGTTTCAAGGCGGTACCCCTATTTTCAACTATTTTATGTTTGTGATGTTTCACATTTTGCTTGTATTTAAAAAGAAAATCCTTATTATATGTGCGTATTTTAGTTCTTAGTTCTGTGAATGCTACAATTCATGTTCGACTATTATACCAACTTGTGTTATAGTCAATGAACGCACATTAGAGTGTATATTTTTTATATATGTATATATCTATCTATGATTGGAGATATGACTTTAGGCGGTTGAGGACGGAAGGGAAACCAAGGCAACTGAAAAACAGTTACACCACCTCTATATTTCCCATTTATACTTTAACCATAGAGAAACATAAACTTCTGTCAATACCTAAATCAGTGTCAAAACAGTATTAAATAGTTTTCTATTCAATTCTCTAGTAACTGGTCATTCGTCTTTTGTTAATGTTTAGGTTAACCATTGTGTTAGTGTTTAGTGAACCATTCGCCTTCTAAACAACATTTGCAATTATGGGTCTGTTTACCTCAGACTTACAATTTGGTATAGATACAGCAGGTTTATCGTTAAAGTCTTATTCTTATGAACATACTCAATAAAACCGAGTCTGCTACATTTTCTATTGTTTCTGTTTGTTGCTTCCAAGGGATCCAGTTCTCAATATTTATTGACAGTCACACTAGCGTTTGTTTAGTGCTGTGTGGCGGCTATAAAACATCGCTCCGACTACATATCATTAGTGTTATTATTTACTGGTCCTTTGGGATCATCAAGCCCATTCTTTGTAGAATACGACTAAAGCCGATGCTAGTGGGCGTGAGAGGTGCTGCACATTATATTACCTCTCACGAACAGACACAATAAAACCCGAGTCTGCTACTTTTCTCTGTTGTTTGTGTTTGTTGCTTCCAAGGGATTCGCTTCTCAGTATTTATTAGTATTGTTCAATATCTAATTTTTAAAATTTTCAACACAGGTCCATATAGAAACTTCTGTTATTACTTTATATTTTGTAATCATAATTTTATGTTTGACCAATAAGTCTTCGGTTCTGTGGTTTTAGGTGTTCTAAGTGTCTGTACTTTTGATATAATCTGAACTTCTATATAATATGTGTCCCATATTCAACCTAGTTATACAGCCGATTGGTTGTAACGTGTGTCTTTATGGTGTGTTTTCTTTTCCAAGTGTTTTACACTTATAAATTATCAGTTGTATGATGTTTTGCCATAATTTTCTGCAGGATTTATAACTCATTTATTGCAGTTTTTTC